>JASVEL010008417.1:0-77225 GCA_032618575.1 Nicotiana noctiflora | reverse complement strand
TCTATCCTGAATCACCTTGACCTTGTCCATTGCATCCTAGACCATTCAGTACCTAACAATTTGGCCTTACCCGGATCGAACCAACCCACCGGGGACTTGCATCTCCTATCATATAGGGCCTCATACGGCGCCATCTGAATGTTAGAGTGATAGCTATTATTATAAGCAAACTCCGCCAGTGGAAAGAAGTGATCCCATGAACTTCCAAACTCAATCAAGCACGCACGGAACATATCCTCCAAAATCTGAATAGTGCGCTCAGACTGTCCATCCGTCTGGGGTGAAAAACTATGCTCAACTCCACTCGAGTACCTAACTTCTGTTGCACGGCTCTCCAGAACCGTGAAGTAAACTAATTGCCTCTATCTGAAATGATGTAAACTGGAATACCATGCAACCGGACTATCTCTCTGATATAGATCTCCGCCAACCACACCGATGAGTAAGTAGTGAACACAGGTATGAAATGGGCGGACTTGGTCAGCTGATCCCCAATGACCCCAATAGAATTGAACTTCCTCACAGTCCGTGGAAGTCCAGATACAAAGTCCATGGTGATGCAATCCCACTTCCACTCTGGGATCTCAATGTGCTGTAACAACCCACCAGGAAGATGATGCTCATACTTCACCTGCTAGCAGTTGAGGCACCTAGAAACATAGTCAACTATATCCTTCTTCATCCGCCTCCACCAATAGTAGTGCCTCATGTCCTGATACATCTTCGCGACACCCGGATAGATGGAATACCACGAGCTATGGGCCTCAAATAGAATCAACTCTCGAAGATCATCCACATAGGGCAGACAAATATGCCCATGCATCCTCATCACTCCATCATCCCCAATGATAACATCTCAAGCATCACCACGCCGAACCCTATCCTAAAGAACCGGCAAATGGGGGTCATCAAACTGCCGCTCCCTGATGCGATCAAATAGAGAAGACCGAGAAACCATACAGGCCAGAACCCGGCTGAGCTCTAAAATATCCAATCTAAAAAACTACCTGGCCAAGGCCTAAAGATCCATCACCATAGGTCTCTCTAAATCTGGTAGATATGCCAAACTCTCCGCCCGATGATTCAAGGCATCAGCAACTATATTGGCCTTGCTCGGGTGATAAAGAATAGTAATATCATAGTCCTTTAACAACTCTAACCATCTCCTCTGACGCATGTTCATGTCCTTCTGCTTAAGCAAGTGCTTCAAACTCTGATGATTAGTGTAAATCTCATAAGGAAACCCATACAAATAATGACGCCTAATCTTCAAGGTGTGAACAGTGGAATCTAGCTCAATATCATGGACAGGGTAGTTCTTTTAATGCACCTTCAGCTGTCAGGACACGTAGAAAAGCACCCTACCGTCCTGCATCAATACTGCTCCAAGTCCAACCCGCGAGGCATCACAATAAACTGCATAGGACCCCGAACTGGTAGGCAACATCAAGATAGGGGCCGAAGTCAAAGCTGTCTTGAGCTTTTGGAAGCTCGCTCACACTCCTCTGTCCATTTAAAAGGGGTTCCCTTTTGGGTTAATCTGGTCATATGTGCTGCGATAAAAGAGAACCCCTCCAAAAAGAGACGGTAGTAACCAGCCGAACCAAGGAAACTACGAATCTCTGTAGCTGAGGAGGGCCTGGGCCAATCTTGCACGACCTCCACCTTCCTCTGATCCACTCAAATACTCTCGATCGACACCACGTGTCCTAGAAATTCCACCGAACTCAGCCAAAACTCACATTTAGAGAAATTGCATATAATGGCTTCTCTCTCAGATTTTGAAGCACTATCCTCAGGAGTTGCTCATGCTCTTCCCGACTCCAGGAATATACCAAAATATCATCAATGAAAACAATCTCTAATGAGTCAAGATATGGCCTGAATATAATATGCATCAAATGCATGAAAGCTGCTGCGTTATTAGTCAACCCGAAAGACATAATGAGGAACTCATAATGACCGTACCGAGTCGTGAAGGCAGTCTTTGGGATATCTGACTCCCAAATCTTCAGCTGATGATAACTAGAGTGAAAATCTATCTTGGAGAACACCCGTGCGCCATGCAGCTGATCAAATAAGTCATCAATATGTGGAAAATTCTTCCAGTTCTTCACTGTAACTTTGTTTAACTGGCGATAGTCAATGCACATACGCATAGAACTGTCCTTCTTCTTCACAAACAACAAACGAGCACCCCAAGGTGAAACACTAGGTCGAATGAAACCCTTACCCAACAACTCTTGTAATTCCTTCAACTCTTTCAACTCAGGAGGAGCCGTACGATACGGAGGATTGAAATGGGTTGAGTGCCCGGCAATAAATAAATAGCAAAATTAACCCTTGCAGGTACCCCGCACATGAGGCCCACTGGAAACTGGGGGAGCATAGTAAGGCTCCTGAGGTGTTGGAGGAGCTGGAGTACCACCACCTTCTTGGCAATGTTGAATGAACTGGACGACCGGAATAACCCCTACCAAATCGACCGCCTGCTGCAGTATGTGCACCAGAGAAATAACCCGACTTACGAGACCTTTTGGCCTCCCTCTCTCCTCGCTGTATAGCGAGCATACCCTAATTTCGTCTGGCAATACTCACCGCCTGCTAATACGGCACATCCGTCTATAGATCTCTAGCCATGCTATATTGGATAGGCGGAATAAGACCCTCAATAAACCTCTGCACTCTCTCCCGGACCGTGGAGACAAAGGCTTGTGCATGTCTGGCTAACCAGGTGTAACTGATGGTATACTCAGATATTATCATAGAACCCTAGCATAACGACTCAAACTCTACATGCCAAGCATCCTTGAGGCTCTAGGGAACAAACTGCCTTAAAAACATATCAAAAAACTGTTTCCAAGTCAGCAAGGCAGACTCGACTAGACTATCAAAATCATATATGCGCCACCAATCATAAGTGGCTCCTCGAAGCTAAAAAGCAGTTAAAGAAACCCCACTGGTCTCCACAATACCCATAGTACGGAGGATGCGATGACGCTCCTCCAGAAATCCTAAGGCATCATCTGAAGCTAAACCAATGAACACTAGGGGATCATACTTCTTGAACCCCTCCAACCTGCGTTGCTCGTCCTCGTAGGCAGCTGACCCACCTTCAGGATATAATGGTGCGGAAGGCGGTATAGGAATAACCTCTAGAACCTGCTCCACGGGCACTCGCTACTCAGGAGTGCGGGCTGCGGGAGTCTGGCCCCTTCCCCCGGACTGAGATGTGGCTGCAGCGAAAGGAAGCAACCCCGCTGAGCAAGAGTAGTGTACATACTCTTAAACTGAACTAGAGTCTCCTGGTGTGCTTGAGTCGTACTAGCTGTAGTAGGTGTACCAGGTGTCACACCTCCCTTTTTACTACTTTTAAAAGATTAAGTATACCACGCTATTACTAATACACCCCAAGATGGGATATAATAATAACAACAGGGAAGGAGTTTTTCCACTTTAAGGACAATCGGAACGGGATTTATTTAAATTTCAGAGTCGCCACTTGGGAAGATAATGGTGTCCCAAGTCACCGGTATAATCCCGAATCCGAGGAAATATGACTCTGTTTTAATAGTCCCCAAAACTAGAAATCCGGATAAGAAATTATGTTAACCTAGGAGAAGGTGTTAGGCACTCCCGAATTCTATGGTTCTAGCACGGTCGCTCAACTGATGTATTTGTCTTATTTGATTTCTTTATATGCTTTTACAAATTCAAATGTCTCGTTTTGTTATTTTAATGACTTGCGACATCGCGAAAACTCATTTTGAGTCACACCACAACTAGTACGACTGTGACTTTAGTGCATTTCAGCTTCACCGGGATTTTAGATTTGAGTGACATAAATGTGCACTAGTATTAAGGATGTATATTTTTCATCGCGCCTATAACGTCTGCGTCTTATTATATTTAGGAAAGACCGTGAAATTTGCTAAACGGTCCTTCCCAATCTAACATTTTATATTAACATTCATATGGGGGCCTCGTGTATCTTTTCATTTTTAATACGAGGCACATCCCTTATTTTTGGAAGTCCAAACTTATCGTATACTATGTTTTGCTATTTCTATTTTTTATCCCTAATTAACATATGTTTATTTTTGTGTTATTTCTAAGCTCATTATTTTAGGGTCCAGGCCAATTAATTACTATCAGTCCTGGACTTTTGAACTATTTTAATAGTCTATTGTGAGGAGATGGGCATCTGTGGCCCAGCGTATAATAGTACCTCTACTGGAGGACCCAATAGTAATGTTAATCAAAGCTGGGCCTGTATTCATTACCAGGCCCAGAGCAAAAGGACGAAATATAGAACAAGTTTGTAATTTCAGCATAAGATTTAAAAAATGTTCCTTAAATGACAGAAGAAGTCAAATAGATTCATATTATTTCAGAAGGTATCAGATTACATATCAATCACTACTAATTTCAAATTCCAATAACTAATTGAACATTCTTAGAGCAGAAATTTGGTATTAGCACTATTATTTAAGATACTTAGGTAATTATTATAATACTAGTTGTAAACTTATTTGTTACCTAATTTAAACTAAAGGAAAATAACATCAAAATATTAACTAGATAGACTTGAATTATTAACAATTGCAGAATTCTGAAACTATCCTATAGATGAATCATTGTTAAGTGAAACTGGTTGATAAAATAGTGTGAACTTAATCCACTTATTACCTTTTTCTGAACTAATCGATCCTGATTCATTTTCTTTTCTTAAATTAGGTCGATCCTCATTCAGAACTTAATTAACAGAAGTAGTTAATTACCAATTTATCTATATACCAGTTTTAGGTGTATTAACGTGTTCTGGATTTAGATTAGGTGATAACTATTTTTAACTACGTTTTACTACTATACTAGATATTCTACTTTAACCTATATCAATCTTGTATAGTTGTTGATTATTACAACCGATCCTAATGAATTACAATGATTCTAGAAAATTCAATTATGAATTAAAGAAGAAGAAACATAAACACATTCAGCCAATAATTCATGCAGCTTCATTTTTCTTCATCACAATTGCGATTACATCTTCATGAATAGAAGTGAACCTGATTCAAAATAGATCTATGAGTCTAGGCTTTGAGGATGAAGAATAGTCAGCAAAACAACAACAACAGAGGAGCAACATTAATGAGCTATATCGATCACAAAGCAAAGCTAACAGAATCCCAAAGATAGAAATCCAGCAGATCAACAAAGCAAAATCAAGGACTTCAAGCAGAAATCCAGATGAATCAACGAATAGTAGACCTCTTAATTTCTGGACTAGACCCTTCATAAAATGCACAACCCTTAATTCTAAATTAAGAGCTGAACCTTTAGAGCTTTTTAGATTTTTGGAACTTCTAATCTCTAAACTTTTTCTTTATTTCAAAATCTGGACCCTTTTTTCAGGCTCATTAACAGTCTATTTATAGACTGGTTTTGGGGCAATTGGGGGGAAATTCAAATAAATTATTTTCATTCCCCTCCCTTTATTCTCTTCAGTTAATTACAGACTAGTTCATTAAATGTGTATCGAAACGCCTTAGAGCCCTTGCTAGAAGGTTCTAGGCAATTCTATAGTGTTCTATTAGGTGTATTTTACTTAGTTACCCTCACTTGCTAAGGTTTATTACAGGGATGCCTTTTAACTATGCCCAGTTTGTCCTTTATTTTGTAGGTAATAACAGAAGTACTAGACACTAAAGTCATTTTTTGCCCTATAGGCTCTATTAAATCTTCAAGAATGCCATTTATTGTTCATGTTATACCCTTATTATTTATCTCAATGTACCTGACCTACCAAGGTCTGGCAGACTTGGGGTTAGGATTTATTTAATTAATAACCACTTCTTATAACTAATTTAAGACTTAGCCAATTACAGCCCCAAGCCCCTTTTATTTTAAACCAGTATTTAGCAGACTCAATCCCTTATTTAACACATAACCTCTTATTAGAAGTAGGGTCATTCAATTAACATAGATAACCTCTTATCGACCACATATTTAAAAGCATAGTCAAACAAAGGTAGTCTTTCAGAAACAACCACTTAATGAAGATAAGTAATCAGTAACCACTTCATAACAGATATAGCCACTTTAATGACCACACTTTATTCTTTCAGAAATAGCCACATACTTTAGCTTTCAAAAATAACCACAAAATCTTTAATCATGACCCAAATCACAAAAGCATCCAAAGATTCAGAATTGACTCACAAATGAATCAGATTACAAATATAGCCAGTTCATGTTAATTTGCACATATAGCCTTAATCGCAAATCAACTTTCAATTAATCAGAACTCAGAGGGAAAATTTGATAATGGTTGAACCCCAACTAATCAAAACTTAATTTTAGACCGAGCATGATGAACAAACACACAAACATGCCTATTTACTCATGATTCATACGTAATAAACATTGAGAACCCTAAGAATACTATAACAGACTTAGGCATGTGTAACAACCAGAGGTAGATCTTATCATTTAAGCATGCTGAAAAGATAGGATCATAAGGATATCATAAACATATCAAGAAAACATTTTCAGAATAAAACATATAAAGAAAATAGGAACATAGAACTTAGCTTTTAGGCTTTCTTTTCCTTTTATTTTCTTTCTTTCTTTTCTTTCTTTTTTATTTCCTCTTTCTTTCTTATTTATTTCTAGATCTACAAAAATCTCGAAGATGTTTAGTCTTCTGACTGTTGGCCTTCTCCGATGAGGCTTCTTTTTTGAGTTTTGGTGGGTGTGGGGTGGTTTAGGGCATGGTTTAATGGTTTTGAGGTGGGGTTGTTTTTGGGTGCTCGCCGGAGTAGGGTTCCGACGAGTCTTTTTTGTTATATTCGAAGAGTTCCGGTGACATTCGAGATTAGCCACCTAGGTAAGGTGATAGATCACTTCAAGGTGGTCTTGTGGTGTTAATTTCGAAGGCTGGTTCATAGTTTTTGCGGTCGCAAGCTAGGGTTCCGGGGACCGGAATTTCAAGAAGAAAGGGGGTTTTTGTTTAATGGGGGTTTTGTGGTGGTTGCAGGGTTTGGTAGGTAAAGGGTGAGGCATTTGATAGCTGCCTGAGCCGGAGATGGTGGTGGTAACAGGCCGTCCGGCCAATCTCCATGGGAGACTAAGGAGGAAAAAGGAGATAGAAGGTAGGCGGCTAGGGTTTTACAGATATGTATAATGAATGTGAGTATAAGGATATTGAATGGAGATGGGACTATTTATTCTTACCTTGTCTCGTGTAATCCTGGCCCTTGGATTAACCAAAATCGACGGTCAAGATCTCTAACCTCTAGACGACATCGTTTGGTTAAATGAGAGATTTGTTTATGTCCGTTGGATGTTGAATTTGTACCGCCAAGATCAATCATTTGTACTACGTTGTTTAGCTTTTAATGAGACTCAATGTCATCCATCTGATCATTCCCATTGAACGGCCCAGATTGATTTCAAACACGGCGTCGTTTAATTTTCCATCGAACCGCCTCATCTGGTTCGTTGGATTGATTTCATCAACGGTTCAGATTCGAAATGGCTCATACGCCATCGTTTGGCTATGAGCCTTAACAGACCAAGCTGGTCTCTTGGGCCTAGTACATTTATGGGCTTATTATATATATATGTATTTCATTGTGTAACCCAACTTATATTGTATTTTGTATTTTTGTCTTGGCATTTTAATTATTTTAATGTATTTTCTTTTGTATTTCATTTTTCTCTTTTTGTATTTATTGTCAATTGTTATATTTCTTTTATTTCCTCTTTTCTTGATTTTTCTGGGATTTTCTGATATTTTTTGCCATTTTCCTTTTTTTTCCGGTATTCTATATTTTTTATTGATTTTTCTAAATTTTCATATTTTTTGTGATATTTTCTAATTGATTCCTTTTGTAATTTTAATTTTAACTTTACTTTTAAAGCCAAAGACACAAGTATTTCAATTAAATCACACAATTTCACACCAAAAACTATTTTTGTATTATTTTTATATTTATATTAGAATTTATTTGCTGAGGGCAAAATTCACGTGCTCACAGCTGCCCCTCTTTGCTCGGGAACACGAAGAGTTTCAGTAAAGATAAGTGAGTAGTAATGATTTATTTTGTCCACTTGCATATTACGTAAGAAGCATTTTGAAAAACTTTTGACCGCACCCTACTTCATAGGTTGCCTACATATCCTGGGCTAAACAGGAATCAGGTCAGTGTTGTTCGGGAAGGTCTGGAAGTTTGAAACTACCAAGTCTTGCTGTTGTTGCTGTTATTGCTATAGTCACTGACTAACTCCTTATTACACCGGGATAAAATGGAAATAAAGAAGCTATTCCAAACTATGATCTTATGAATTACAAGAAAATCCTATCTATGACTTGTCTTCTTATATTGTCTTGCTTTTTCCATATCACATGTTGCTCTTTATTTGCATCATTCTTTTTGTGGGTTTTTGATTATTTCATGTTTCTTATATACAGCTTCCATCCATTCGTGTGACTTCAAAATATGCTTCTTGATCCCAGATGAATACCTGTTTTAAAAAAAACAAAAACAAAGAAAACTTTTTCCTCTGCCCCATTATGGGCTTTCCATGTGTTATGGTTACTCTTATTAGAAAAACAATTAAAATGTTGGAAAGTATTCCCTTGTTATACAGGTGGGCGCCTGAAGAGAAAGTAAAATGCTGAAAAGTATTCCCGCGTTATACAGGTAGGCGCCTGAACAGAAATTAAAATGCTGAAAAGTATTCCCTCGTTATACAGGTGGGTGCCTGAACATAAATTAAAATGCTGAAAAGTATTCCCTCGTAATACAGATGGGCGCCTGAACGGAAATTAAAATGCTGAAAAGTATTCCCTCATTATACAGGTGTGCGCCTGAACAGAAATTAAAATGCTGAAAAGTATTCCCTCGTTATACAGGTGGGCGCCTGAACAGAAATTAAAATGCTGAAAATATTCCCTCGTTATCCAGCTGGGCGCCTGATGCATGAAAATGAAAAATGCAGAAAATATTCCCTCGTTATCCAGGTGGGCACCTCATGCATGAAAATTAATAATGCAGAAAATATTCCCTCGTTATCCAAGTGGGCGCCTGATGCATGAAAATGAAAAATTCAGAAAATATTCCCTCGTTATCAAGGTGGGCGCCTGATGCATGGAAATGAATAATTCAGATAATATTCCCTCGTTATCCAGGTGGGCGGCTGATGCATGAATATGAAAAATGCAGAAAATATTCCCTTGTTATCCAGGTGGGCGCCTGATGCATGAAAAATGAAAATGCAGAAAATATTCCCTCGTTATCCAGGTGGGCACCTGATATATGAAAATAAAAATGCAGAAAAATATTCCCTCAGTTTGATAACTGGGAATTTTGAAAAGACATACCTCCCTTGCAGTTTGGGTAGGTTCCTATTTATTGAGTGTGTCCTCCTTTGTGGATTCTCCCCTTTATTGTTGTTTTCTTTTTTGATGTTTTTCTCCCGTATTGGTCACATTCACTTTAAAGTGATTAGTGAGAATTTGAATTTTTTGTCCCTGTCTAAATTAGTGAACAATTATATTAGTTATAAAATGATGGTTAGCAACTGGCATTCTTGCTGGCCTTGCTTCCATCGTCCGCCTCTTCTTGTTTCATTTTGCTTTGTAATTTATTACCATGTTTTGTCGACTTTCTCTTGCAATCCTCTTTTGATTTTCTCTTTTTGTTTCTTTTCCTTTCATTTTCCTTCAGCCTTGCCCAGTGTTATTACGCCATTTAACATGAGAAGCTGGTAATTAGCTTTTAACTGGCAACTAGTTTTGATGAATGAAATGCAAAGATATGAATTTGAGGGGGTAAGGGTATTTTGAAGTGAAGACAGAACTTATCTGGGTATCACAGTTGATTCCTTTGACTATGCCATGTATTTAAATATCCAACCCAGTCTGTCCAATCGAATCGTTGCTATCTTATTTTCCTTCAACCCAAACCTTTCTTATTTCTTGCTGATTTTCCTCTTTCATCAAAATATTCCTCACATTCGCCTTATGGTGCCTGTGAATGTTTTCACCAATAAGACTCTCTCATTTTTTCCACACATTCGCCTTATGGTGCCCGTTAGGGTTTTCACCAATAAGACTCTCTTATTTTTATTTTTCTCTCATCTCACATTCGCCTTATGGTGCCCGTTAGGGTTTTCATCGATAAGACTCTCTCATTTTTATTTTTTCTTTGTTTTGTTTTCAAACCTCTAGGTATTGTCCATTCCATGTTTCTCCTTACTCTTATTGTATCATCATTTTCTTTAAATTAATCAGAAGGTCTTTCTTTGGACTGCAATGTGGCTTTTGGATGTGTTTAGAAAGAAATGTATAAAGGCTCAAAATTTATATGAGGGTTCAAAAATATTTACAGCTCTTGGAACCATAAACAAAACTTCTGCCCAGTTTCAATATTTAGGGAAATCCTGGATTTTCTTTACACCATGGCTGAACCTCATTGAGGCTGCCTATGTACCCTTTCGGGATCATGTCAAAACGTAGTTTGGACCATAAGATCGTTTGTCTTTTGACTTTCCCGATTTTTCTTTTGTATACTTTTTTTTTTCATCATCAGTTTTCTTTCATTTTCTTCATTGTCATTTTCTCATTCTCTTTTCTTTTCTTTTCAATTTCTTGTTCATAATTGATTCCAAGAGAGGGATATGAAAGAATAATGTAGTCAGGCTCAACAAGGGTATCAATGGATAAAGTGTTTGGATAGAGAATAAAATGCCTTCATCATTTCAATTTAAAAATTATGACAAATACAATTGTACATATGAAAAAGAATCATACATAATATATCTTGACTGCATCGAAGTTGATAGCGGTATCTACACATTTTCCTTCAACATCTGTTAAATATAAATCTCTGTTGGACAACACCTGGGACACCATGAACTGCCTTAGCCAATTGGGCGCTAATTTTTTTTTGCTTCGGCCCAATGAGGTAAAATACGTCTTAGCACCAATTGTCCAACTTCGAATTTCCGTGGACGTACTTTCTTGTTGTATGCTTTGGCCATCCTCCGCTGATATAACTGTTCGTGGCAGACTGCTGCTAGCCTTTTCTCGTCAACCAAGCACAATTGTTCTAGCCGAGCTTTTACCCATTCATCATCATCAATTTCAGCCTCAACTATGATCCAAAGGGAAGGTATTTCAAGGTAATTTTTCATGCCACTGTCTTGACTCTTCCACCATTTTCCTGAGAATCTTCTTAATATTCTTATTCGTAGCCTCCACTGCTCCATTTGCTTTAGGCCGATAAGGTGTAGAGTTATGGTGCAAGATCTTGAACTTTTGACATGCCTCTGCCATGAGGTGACTGTTCATATTTGCTCCATTATCCGTGATAATCACCTTAGGAATTTGATTCACGTCCAAGCAACGGTCGTAGACAATATAACCTGGTCTAATAAGTCCAAGATCGATCCCACAGAGAATTAACCTACCAATCACAACCTTCAGAACCCAAGATTACTTTCCGAATCAAGTTCCCAAAATTTAGAGTATATTTGTGTATGGATTTCGACTAACTACTTTGCAAGAATTAAGAATGCTTAAAAGAAAGAATTGAATGTTGAGTAAAAATAATATGGAGAAGGACTAAGGTATTGATTTCCCCTATTGATGGAATCCCTTATCGTTATGCTTATACAAATTGTCAATATATTCTATCAATCATGAACGCTATTTGAACCGTAACCCTCTCCCGAGCAATTATAATAATTTACTAGTGCACTCTCCCGAGCTACCCTAGCTAGCTTTAATTTGAATAGTTCACTTAAGATTGCACCCAAGACTTCGTTATTCCTAACCCCATCTTTCCGCCTAAAGTTAAAGATTCCTCCAATAACCTAGGTGTGGTGTTGTTCAACAATAAACCTAAATATGCACTCTTTTCCAAGTTATGCACAATAAATAGGCACAACTAATCGGGAGCTCTACCAATTAACTATAACAAGAATGAAGTTGAACAAATACAAATCTAGCTAAAAATTTGTAATCACATAAATGATAAGTTCATCACCCAATAGGTTCCATCAAAACCTTAGAAAAGGATTTAGCTACTCATACTCAAAGAAACAAGAATAATAATTGAAATCATAAATAAATACTTGATATAAAATAAAAGAATGAGTTGAGAGGATTCTCTCTTATTAAATATCTTGCAAAAGTATTGAAATGAAGACAACATGCCTCTATTGGGCGAACTAGGGGTTTATATAGAGGTTTTAGGGCTAAAAACTAAGTTTGAGTACAATTAGGACTGTTGCTGCGGCTACTTCCGCGGTTCGTTCGCAGCCGCGGACGGACCGCGAACAGTAAACTTCAGAGAGCCTCTTTTTTCGCGGTTCATCTGTGGTCGCGAAGAAACCGCGTTGTTTCACCATGTTATGTTAGGAATTTGAAAAACTCAAAACATGAAAGTTGTAGCCCTTTGAGTTAGCTTTCCAACCATTATGGAGCCAAAATGGAGTTCTGAGCGAAAAGTTATGTCCAATTTACTAGACAGTGCACAATATGCATCATCCATTCTTCGCTTGTACTACACTTATCAAATTTGACCCCCGAAATCGATACCAGCTTAATTACCTGAGCTTTTAATCAGACTTCAAAGCTCCAAATCACTTAAATTCATTCCATAACATCCATATAGCTTGAAATCACACCTTCCCGGCTATTTTCAACATAAGTTCTTGACTTGTACCACACTTTGGCCTTTTTCACCATCTTTTGACTCCAAAACTTGATCTTTTAGTCTTCATTAGCTCATGTGTACCTATAACACACTAAGAACACTAATAAAAGCATTTTGTCATCATAAACAATATCAAAACAACAGTAAAGCGTGATTATTTAGGGCATAAATATAGTCTAATTCACCTATTATCAATACCCCACACTTAAACCTTTGCTTTTCCTCGAGCAACCTTAATAACACTTTAGGCCAATTTTATTTATGTCTCCCCCAAATTATGTCACAAAAGCTATTTTTCATGATAAACCTAAGATATGCACAATCTTTACCTAACCGTAAACTCTCTTGCCAGCACATTATTGCTTACTCTACTTATTACCAAAAACTTGCAAATTTACCTTCTTCCTCTTGAATTACATGCCCTCACAAAATTTATTGAGAGAAGTTCCCACACATTAGCAATTCAAAAATATGGAACTTATGAATATCGGAAAAATTCACTCACTCTCAACAAAGAACATTTATATGCATACAGACACACCATAGGCTTTCCCCTAGTGTAATACTCCACTAATCTAGTTATTCAATCATATATCATGTCAAGACCCTAGTTCACCAATTGTGAACATGTCATGATGGCACCCAGTCCCCACGACTAGGTAAGCCTAACACGTTGCGGAATATACAAGTTCATGAACTTTAAACAAGAAATAGCAGAAAAACGATATAAATAGGAATGTAACCCATGACGCCTGGCACATACACTCAACAACATACTGTATAAAAATACTACCAAGACCCGGAAACCCACGGGCAACACAGACTAAAAGAGAAATACAAATGCGGCTCTATGTGTAAAGAGTATCTAAACAACGAAAGGAAGGAAAAACATCTACTAAAACTATCAGAATAGAAGAAGAGCCTCCGGATCCGCGGACATAACAGATCATACCCCAAGGTGTCCAAATATGCTGCTGATATCACTTAGTATGAGTCTGTCCTGATGTACCTAGATCTGCACAACAAAAGTGTGCAGAAGAGTAGCATGAGTACACCACGGCGGTACTCAGTAAGTGCCAAGCCTAACCTCGATGGGGTAGTGACGAGGAAGGTCAGGGCCCTACTGAGAGAACAATAACATAATGATAATAATAGAAATAAGCAGTTTAAATAATAATGAATCTGAAATAACAACAATAAAGTGATTTCTGCAACCGTCTACGATTAAGCTAACAACAAGTAATCAACTCAACAAAACACGATCAGCAAGTCCAGGACCTGTGGGAATTGAACCCACAGTCCCACTCTATGATCAACAATCCAGGAGCTACGAGAATTTAACCTGCAGTCCCAATATCAGCATCTCTATTTCTCCAGGAATGGAACCCGCAGCCCAGGTCTCAATACCTCAAGATGTCTCAATGATCACAGGATCTCCGGGAATCAAACCCGCAGTCCAAATCTCAATAATATATCAAAAACCCAAGATCTCCGGGAATCGAACCCGCAGTCCATATCTCAATAACTCAGGATCTTCGAGAATCAAACCCGCAGTCCATATCTCAATAACTCAGGATCTCTGAGAAACAAACCCGCAGTCCACAAACAATACCACTCCGGGTCTCTGGGAATCGAACCCACAGCCTTGGGATCTCCGGGAATCGAACCCGCAGTCCACCAACACAACAAATAAAGAAACACACGGAGAGAATATAATATGCTAAACTACAACCTCACCAAAAACCAGTATCAACAATTTTTCAAGAAGTTCAAATAAGATAGGCAAATAGATAGATAATTCCTATATAGTGATGCTTTTCTAGTGAATACCAGGTAAAAGTAACAATTTAATCAACTAAAAGCAGGAAAATCATTAATCGGACAATTCAAGTAAAGAGAGTTACAACAACCAGCGCATGTACACGCCCGTCACCTCGCGTACAAGGCTTTTTAACTATCACATAATATCCTAGGGGTGAAGGTTCCCCATACGAGGTTAGACAAGCGACTTACCTCGACTCCGGTACAAAACCGCTAAGAGACAACTCTCTTGCCGCGAATGTCGGCCTCCACAGGCGTAGTATCTGATAAAAATCAATGGAATCACATCAAAATAGGCCAATTGGGCATTACCCAATCAAAACAATTCAAAATACACCAAAATCCACAAGTTGCCAAAACCTGACTTTTGGTACATTTATCGAAAAATCACGAAAGTTACATATTCGGAACCCTCGTCTCAATACGAGTCTAAGCATATAAATTTTACCAAATTAGGACTCCATTTGCCCAATCAAACCTTTGATTTTCTAAAGTTCAAGCCTAGGGTGAAAAACCCCCATTAAATACCCCAAATTCCTCCATTTCATGAGAAACTTGCATAATATTTTCAACAACAATCATAATTTGAGTCCATAATTGATTACCTGAAAAAACCCCTCAAATTCTCCGTCAATATCACCCAAATCGCCCCTCAAGCCGAGCCCTCAATGTTTGAAAATGTTTCTGAAATTTCTAACATCTGATATAATTAAACCCTTTGCGATTTTCGCTTCTGCGGACTATTTTCCGCTTCTGCGACAATTTGTCGCTTCTGCGAATCCCTAGGCCTGGCTGGCCCAGTCCGCTTCTGCGAGCCTAGGGCCGCTTCTGCGAGGCCGCTCCTGCGGAACTTTCCGCTCTTGCGAATAGGAGTCCGCTTCTGCAGACTCGCTTAAGCGAGAAGCCATCCGCTTCTGCGGATCCTTCACCTAGGTACCCAAACCGCTTCTGCGGTCAAACATTCCTCTCCCGTGATAGCGCCTCAGCGGACAATAGTCCGCTCCTGCGAACTATTCTGCCTCCGTGCTCCAATTCCCCTTCAGCGGACTCGACTCTGCGGTTCCATTTCCGCAGGGGCGAACACAACAAAACCAGCACCAAAACCTGCAATTTTCCCTATTTTCTCCTGTTTAACCATCCGAAATCACCCCGAGGCCCCCGGGACCTCATCCAAACACACCAACAAATCCTAATACCTTATTAAAAGTTGTTCCAATCCTCAAAACACGTCTAACAACATCAAAACCCATAATTTACATCGAATTCAAGCTTAAATTTCTTAAAACTTTCCGAATTACACATTCGATCTAAACCCCAACCAAACGACGTCCGAATGACCTGAAAATTTGCGGACATATCCAAAATCACATAACGAAGCTACAGAAATTGTCAGAATTCCATTCCGACCCCTAGATCAAAATCTCACCCATCGATCAGATTCGTCAAAGTTTCAAACTTCGGCATTTCAAGCCAAATTGAGCTACAGACCTCCAAAATACATCCCGAACGCGCTCCCAACCCCGAAATCACCTAACAGGGCAAATGGAACCATCAGATTTCTGTTCCGAGGTCGTCTTAATAATGTTCCGACTACGGACCATTTTCCAACTATAAAGCTCACATTTAGGGACTAAGTGTCCCAAAATGCTCCGAATTCCAGAACCGACCTTCCCGGCAACCCACAACAGCAGAAATGAACTTAGGGGAACAGTTAAATTGGGGATCAGGGCATAATTTTCTAAAACGACCGGCCGGATCGTTACATATCAATAGGTCTTTAAGGGTTGTAATGTTGGCTACGGGACGGGTAGAATACTTTTGGTTATGGTGACTAACCTCCCTAAGCACTTTTCTTTTCCTTTTCACAACTTCCCTTTTAGTTTTCTTCCTTATGTCTCCCCTAAACATTCCTTCACCTTTATTTACTTTGAATCCACACTTTTCTTTTGTTGTATAACTGGCCTTTCTAATTTTCATAAATACTTTGATATAGCTCTTTGTCTCAAATTTTATTTTTTCTCATTGCTTTGCAACACATTTACATTATTTTGGCCAGTTCACTATTTTCTACCATTCATTCTTGATTTTCCCTTTTTCAATTTCTCTTTACCCCATACTTAGACTTTTTCATATTCAATTCAATACAAGTGCTTCTAGGAGGTAAAGTAGAACAATATAATAATTTGATGAACATTCAAGGGTTATCAAAGAATAGGCTTTAAGCTCAAAGGGTTTAACTAAGATATTATGTACGGGTGAATTCATGTCTATTGGTTTATGGGGTTACACAAAGAAATGCCTTTATCCTTTCTACAACCAAACAACTTCTATTTCGCTTTGTAAACACACATGGCAAGTTCTAGGCATCATGTAAAGCATACAATGTAAGTAAAACCTCACACACACATAGCATGAAACTCATTTGGAATCCGGATCATCTACAAAGTCCTATCGATCTTCAAGCAAGCTGTATTGTGCAATTTAAGGCATATTTAGAATCTAAAGTCAAGCTTAGATAATACATTTTCAAGTTCAATTAAGCTTTGCTAATGTGCACACTTGGGGTTACATGTTACCCTTTGTCCTTTAATCCTAAAAAAAGAAAAATCTACCTAACCCGGTTCAAATAAAAACCCTTGGAAAAGAACCGTGGTCAAAAGAAAAGCCATGGGGGAGATGATACACTACCTAGAAAAAGAAAATAAAAGAAAGAAAAATTCCTATGTGGACTACTTGCCTCAGGAGTACTTGTCCTAAATAGTCCGTCATCACGAAGAGTCCTCTACTCATATTTTTGGATTTTTTCAAATTTTCTAATTTTTTGTGTTTTTATTCCGACTTAGACCCTTAAGAAACCCGTCGCCAAGTGTCCATCATCGGGCCAAGCTAGATAATATAATTTATAGCTACATCTACTATATACAATATACAATACAAGATAAGTCTCCCACCCCACACTTAAAATCATGCCATGTCCTCATGGCATAATAATACATGTATAGCACAGAAGGGTGAGAAAACTTACCTGGGATCTACCCCATGTCTAGCCACTTTATCACTTTCTTATTCACCCTATCCTTCATATTCGGGTTCAGCCTTCTTTTGCGTTTCCTGGAAGGTTTGTGCCCCTCTTCCCGGAGAATCTTGTGCATGCAGTATGCAAGGCTGATCCCCTTTATGTCTGCCATGGTCCAACCATTGGCAACTTTACATTCCTTGAGTACCTATAATAGCTTTTGAGCCTGCACATCTAGCAAACCAGATGAAGTAATAACAGGTAAAGTGGAGTTAGGGTCTAGAAATTCATAACTGAGATGAGATGGTAGTGGTTTAAGCTCCAGCTTTGGTGGCTCTTCTATGGATGGTTTTGCAGGAGGGATCTCTCTTTTCTCTAAGTGTAGAGGCTCGAATTCAAGCTCTCTCTCCCAAAACCCCTTGCCTTCCAGAGATAGTACCCATTCTGCTAAACTTTCACCATTTACCTCTTCCAAGTTCATCAGGCATGCTTGAAGTGGATCTTCAATGGTCAACTCTGCATCGTCTGTCTCCACTATCATATCAACCACATCAATAAGAGAGCAATTCGCGAACTCACTAGGGCGCCTCATGGATTTTTGCATATTGAAGATGATCTCCTCATCATTCAACCTTATCTTGAGTTCCCCAGTTTCACAATCAATTAGAGCTCTCCCGGTGGCTAAGAATGGTATTCCTAGGATTATAGGAATTTCCTCGTCCACCTTGCAATCAAGAATCACAAAATTGGCGGGAAACACGAACTTCCCTACCTGGATAAGCACATCATCTAAAATACCAAATGGACGCTTAACCGTCCTGTCAGCAAGCTGTAATAACATAGAGGTAGGCCTGGCTCTCCCAATGCCTAACCTCTTATAGATGACTAAGCGCATGATATTAATGTTGCCCCCAAATCACACAATGACTTTGCAAAGGCATAATTTCCTATAGTGCATGGGATGGTGAAGCTACCTGGATCAGATAGCTTCTCAGCAATGGGTCTGAAGACCACTGCACTACAAGTCTGGGTAAGGGTCACGGTGGCCAAGTCTTCGATATCAAATTTCCGCGACATCAAGTCTTTCATCATCTTAGCATACCCAGGAATTTCTTTTAAAGCTTCAATTAAGGGAATGTTTACCTGGATTTGCTTGAGCATATCAAAGAACTTTTTGTATTGCTCTTCTTTCTGGTGCTTGGCCAACCTTTGGGGGAATGGTGGTGGAGGCCTTTTCTTCCCAATGACTTGGGACTTTTCTTTTTCTATCACTTTCTCTTTAACCTGCCGCTCTACCTGTTTAGCTACTCTCTCCGTTCCCTGCTGTGCCTCTTTATTTTCAGCAACTGGTTGGACTGTGACTTCTGTCAACCCTGTGGACGTATCCAGTTCAATGGGCAATGGAGTAGGTGTCTCAGCCTGTCTGTCAATTTTCTCACTTTTATTCTCAGCATCAAGATCTCTACTGCTTCTCAGAGTTACTGCCATCATCAGCTTTGGGACTTGGTCCTTTGGGTTTGTCTGTGTATCTGCAGGCAATGTCCCTTGAGGATGATTGTTGAGAGACATAGCAATCTGACCCACATGTACTTCATTACTCTTGATGGCGACATCATGTGAATCTATCCTCTCATTTGTTTTGGCATTTCACCCAATTACCTGCTGCATCATAGCTTTCAACTCTGCAAACCCATCGTCATGTCTACCCCCATGTGGTGGTGGAGGCGGATGATATCCCTGCTGCTGATTTCTGAAATTCTGAGGTCTAGGATATGGGGCCATGTTGTGTGGTAGCCTCATACCCGCTGCATTAAAATGTGGCTGGGGAGGTCTATACTGTTTTGGAGCATACTGACCCCAACTCGGATTACCTTGTTGCAGCCCTCCATAATTAGCCACATAATTCATGTCTTCATGCTGGTGATGATGTTATTTGTCTGCAGCCCATGGATTACCTATGCGTTGGCTAATGCAAGATGTGCATAAACCACCATTGGTAGTGTCTACAATGTCAACCTGCTGCTTGACCCCAGATTCTTCCACTTTCTTTGTCAGGATGCTCATTTGTGTCAGTAAGGTTGCCATGTTCTCCTCCATAATGCTGGATGGAATCAAAGGTATAGAGTGTACCACTAGAGTGATAGTAGGATTCCTGGTCGTCCACCCGGAGTTTTGAGGCATCTTGTCAAGAAAATTTTGACCTTCTCTCCAAGTCTTGCTCAGAAAAACCCTAGCTGCTGAAGCATCTACAATATTCTTCATACTATTTGAAAGCCCCATATAGAACCTTTGACCCAACATCTACTCAGGAATCCCATGGTGAGGACACATAACCAGCATACCTTTGAACCTGCCCCAAGTTTCATGTAATGTCTCCATTGGTTTCTGCTTGAAGCTCACGATCTCATCAATTTGCTGAGCTGTCTTGTTAGGTGGATGAAACTTGTTGTGGAATTGCTTGACCAGCTCATCCGAAGTTGCAATAGAGTTTATGGGGAGTTAGTTTAGCTATACCTGCGCAGCCCCTGTAACTAAAAACGGGAATAGCAACAGTCTGATGGCTTCCGGTGTCATATTTGGTTACCTCTGTGTCTTGCATATTGAGAGAAAGTTCTTCAGGTGTTGTTGTGGATCTTCAACTTGAGTCCCAGAGAATAATCACTTATTTTGCAACAAGTGTAGCATGGTGTTAGTAATCTGGAAAGACTCAGCTTGAATCGCTGGCACAATAATGGCAGTTGCCAAATTATCCGATGTTGGTTGTGCCCAGTCATACAGTGCACCTTCCTGCGCCTCCTACGCGTTTAACCCAGCTTGCCGGTTTGGATCGTTCATGTCTCCCATGTCGAAATCTAGTTTAATTGGTTGCTTAGATTACTGAATTTGTTTGATTGCCCTGTTACGTGCCCGAAAAGTTTGCTCTGGGGTCTGTGAGTCCTTCAATTAGTTCTCCAGTCCTTGCAGATTTTCTAGGCATGCACCCGAGTACCCAATTTCAACAACCATCAAAAAATTCAATGTAAAGTGTGTAGAAAGATCCTGACTACACAAGAATCTTATAGTTCTGTCAATGGCAATTGATAATTCCGTTAATTCCCCAACAACAGCACCAAAATTGATTCACGTCCAAGAAACGGTCGTAGTCAATATAACCTGGTCTAATAAGTCCAAGATCGATCCCACATAGAATTAACCTACCAATCACAAACTTCACAACCTAAGAGTACTTCTGAATCAAGTTCCCAAAATTTAGAGTATATTTGTGTATGGATTTCGACTAACTACTTTGCAAGAATTAAGAATGCTTAAAAGAAAGAATTGAATGTTGAGTAAAAATAATATGGAGAAGGACTAAGGTATCGATTTTCCCTATTGATGGAATCCCTTATCGTTATGCTTATACAAATTGTCAATATATTTTATCAATCATGAACGCTATTTGTACCGCAACCCTCTCCCGAGCAATTACAATAATTTACTAGTGCACTCTCCCGAGCTACCCTAGCTAGCTTTAATTTGAATAGTTCACTTAAGATTGCACCCAAGTCTTCGTTATTCCTAACCCCGTCTTTACGCCTAAAGCTATAGATTCCTCCAACAACCTAGGTGTGGTGTTGTTCAACAATAAACCTAAATATGCACTCTTTTCCAAGTTATGCACACTAAATAGGCACAACTAATCGGGAGCTCTACCAATTAACTATAACAAGAACGAAGTTAAACAAATACAAATCTAGCTAACAATTTGTAATCACATAAACAATAAGTTCATCACCAAATAGGTTCCATCAAAACCTTAGAAAAGGATTTAGCTACTCATACTACAAGAAACAAGAATAAAAATTGAAATCATAAATAAATACTTGATATAAAATAAAAGAATGAGTTGAGAGGATTCTCTCTTACTAAATATCTTGCAAAAGTATTGAAATAAAGACAACATGCCTCTATTGGGAGAACTAGGAGTTTATATAGAGGTTTTAGGGCTAAAAATCTAAGTTTGAGTACAATTAGGACTGCTGCTGCTGCGACTTCCGCTATTCGTTCACGGCCGCGGACGGACCGCGAACAGTAAACTTCAGAGAGCCTGTTTTTTTGCGGTTCATCCGTGGTCGCGGAGAAACCGCGGTTTTGCACCCTGTTCCGTTGGGAATTTGGAAAAACTCAAAAACAGGTAAGTTGTAGTCCTTTGAGTTAACTTTCAAACCATATATTATGTAGTCAACATGGAGTTTTGAGCAAAAAGTTATGTCCAATTTACTAGACAGTGCACAATATGCCTCATCCATTCTTCGCTTGTACTACACTTATCAAATTTGACGCCCGAACTCGATCCCGGCTTAATTACTTGAGCTTTTACTCAGACTTAAAAGCTCCAAATCACTTAAATTCATTCCATAACATCCATATAGCTTGGAATCACACCTTCCCTGCTATTTTCAACATAAGTTCTTGACTTGTACCACACTTTGGTCTTTTCACCATCTTTTGACTCCAAAACTTGCTCTTTTAGTCTTCATTAGCTCATGTATACCTATAACACACTAAGAACACTAATAAAATCATTTTGTCATCATAAACAATATCAAAACAACAATAAAGCGTGATTATTTAGGGCATAAATATAGTCAAATTCACCTATTATCAGAATTCCAAAACGACCGATGATATTTGTGTGCACGAAATCTACTACCACCTTCTTTGTCACTACTTTAAATGTCCTCGCCTCCACCCATTTAGTGAAATAATCAATTGCTACCAGGATAAATCAGTGCCCATTAGATGCTGTGAGCTCTATTTATCCGATGACATCCATGCCCCAAGCGACGAATGGCCACGGTGCTGACATTGTATGCAACTCATAGGGTGGGGAATGAACCAAATATCCGTGTATCTGACATTGGTGGCATTTCCGCACATATCTAATGCAATCACGTTCCATGGTGAACCAATAATATCCTGCTCTCAGTATTTTCTTGGCCAAAACATATCCGCTCGTATGAGGTCCGCAAGCTCCCGCATGTATTTCAGCCATGATTGTGTCAGCTTGCTGTGCATCTATACATCTCAATGAACACAAATCTGGCATTCTTTTGTATACAACTCCTCCACTAAAGAAAAATCCATTTGCTAGTCACCTTATATCTCTTTTCTGGTCCCATGTGGCTTGCGTTGGGTACACTCCTGCCCTCAAATATTCTTTAATATCATAATACCACGGCTCACCATCAAGTTCTTCTTCCACGGTGAAACAATAAGCATTTTGATCACGAACTTGTATCAGTAGTGGATCTATATAAGCTTTATCTGGGTGGTGCAACATGGATGATAATGTAGCTAGAGCATCTGCTACTTCGTTGTGCATTATTGGGATGCGCTTGACCTCTATGGATTGAAATCTCTAAGATATTTCATGCAGACACTGTCGATAAGGTATAAGTTTCAAATCCCTTGTCTCCCATTCTCCTTGAATCTGATGTATCACAAGATCTAAGTCACCCATGACCAAAATCTCTTGAACACCCATGTCTATTGCCATTCTCAATGCCAATATGCATGTTTCATACTCGTCCATGTTATTAGTACAGAAAAATTGGAGCTGAGCGGTAACAGGATAATGCTAACCCATTTCTGAGATGAGTACTGCTCCAATTCTAACTCATTTGCTGTTAACGGCCCCATCAAAGTACATTTTCCAGCCTGGCTTATCGTCTTGTTCCACTTCATCAATATTCATTACCTCCTCATCAGGAAAATATGTCTTTAATAGTTCATAGTCATCATCGACAGGATTTTCTACCAAATGGTCAGCAAGTGCTTGTGCCTTCATTACAGTGTGAGTTACATAAATGATGTCAAACTCTATAAGTAGAATTTGCCATTTTTCGAGCCTTCCTGTGGGCATATGCTTCTGGAATATATATTTCAGTGGGTCCAACTGAGATATCAAATAAGTAGTATAAGCCAAAAAGTAATGTTTTAACTTCTGCGCAACCCATGTTAAGGCACAACATGTTCTCTCCAACTGAGTGTATTTTACCTCGTAAGATGTAAACTTCTTACTAAGATAATATATTTCTTGCTCTTTCTTCCATGTTTCATCGTGCTGCCCTAGTACACAGCCAAAAGAATTATCCAATATAGTCAGATAAAAGATCAAGGGTCTTCCTGGTTTTGGAGGAACCAATACAAGAGGATTAGCCAGATATTCCTTAATTTTGTCAAATGCCTCTTGACATTCATCAGTCCAATTCACCTTTAGTAATTTGAAAATGGGCTCACAAGTCGACGTTAATTGAGCAATAAATCTGCTAATATAATTCAACCTGCCCAATAAACTCATCACTTCTTTCTTGTTCTTCGGTGGAGGCAAATTCTGGATTGCTTTTATCTTTGACGGATCTAATTCAATACCATGCCGGCTTACTATGAACCCCAATAACTTTCCTGATGGCACTCCGAAAGCACACTTTGCTGGATTGAGCTTGAGATTATATCTTCGGAGCTTCTGGAAAAACTTTCTTAAATCCTTGACATGGTCATATTGCTTTTTGGATTTGATAATGACATCGTCCACATATACAGCAATATCTCGATGTATCATATCAAGAAACATATTGGTCATTGCCCTCATATATGTAGCCACGACATTCTTTAACCCAAACGGCATCACCCTGTAGCAAATATTCCCTAAGGCATCATAAAGGCCGTCTTTTCTTCGTCTTCTTAGTCCATCAAGATCTGATGATAGCCCGCATAACAATCCACAAAAGAACCAATTTCATGTTTGGCGCAATTGTCGATTAATATATGGATATTTGGCAATGGAAAATCATCCTTTGGACTAGCTTTATCGAGGTCTCGATGATCAATGCACACCCTGGTTTTTCCATCCTTCTTTGGAACCGGCAGAACATTAGCTAACCAGGTGGGATATTTAGTGACTCGTATGACCTTCGCCTCGAATTGCTTGTTAACATCTTCTTTTATTTTCACACTGATGTCCGTTTTAAACTTCCTTAACGTTTGCTTTACCGACCGGCATTCTGGAGAGATGGGAAATTTATGTACCACCAAGTCAGTACTGAGCCCGGGCATGTCATCATAAGACCAAGCAAATATGTCTTTGTACTCATGTAACAACCTGATCAAATTTTCTCTGAGGGAAGTCTCTAAATGCACACTAATCTTTGTTTCTCTGACATTCTCCTCACTTCCCAAATTAATAGACTCCATCTCATTTAAGTTCAGTTTGGGTTTTTCTTCATAATGAATCAAATCTTTACTAATTTCCTCCAATACTTCATCATCCTCATATTCCACTTCATGTTCATTTTCAAATTCCTGTATAACTAGTCGATTATCAAGATTGGACCGGGAATCCTTCATGCATGACATATCATTGTAATCAGCAAATATTGAACTGTACAAAAGAAGAAAAATAAAATAAGGTAAAAAATGGAGGAAGAAAAGAAATTGCATTTCATTGAATTTTCGAAAGGTAACAAGAGTTGAATACATTTGATTTGACATGATATGGGATTACAATTTTAAAACAAAATTTTGGGAATGAAATATTAAAAGCTAACTACCACAACTCCCTCCTGATCGGAAGAGGAGTAGCTTCCCAGTTATTTAGCATAGTGTGGGGTCCCACAAATTGAACGTCCATTTTTCTTGTTCCTTCACCCCTCTCTATCACATTCACATCTTCAAATAACCTTTCAAATTTTGCTAAAAGCTCTTTATCCGGTTTTATCTCCGCACGGTTTGGCATGACAGTTGCCAGATGTCTTTGTGTACCAGGCTTGACTAAGGAGTTGGATATTTTTGGGATAGGTTGGGGGAGGGTCCACCCATTCTTTTTGAACTTCTTATCTCTCTGGATGTCAGCAATGGTTGGCTTGAAACAAAATCAAAAAGTATCAGTGCTGCCTGGAAGATGGATCGGTTGTGTTATACCTTGCAAGGTTACTCCTAAGCCCTTTACTAGAGAAAACCCATTCTTTATCATCTCTTTGGCAACCATAACTGCTGCAGGAGCCACTACGGGTACTGGCATATTTTCTCCCTTAGACATTTTGTTCACAATCATGCCGTCCATTACTTGGTACACCCATGGACCTTTATCTCCTTCCACTTCCTCAAATGGTGTAATATCATTACAAACATCGTCTTCCTCTTGCACTATTGTTTCTTGTTGCTCCCACTCAAATTTTACCATTTGATGCAAAGAAAATGGTACTGCATTCGCAGCATGGATCCACGGATATCCTAACAAGAGGTTGTATGATATAGCGACATCCAGCACTTGAAACTCCATAGTGAAATCCATTGGTCCGATAGTAAGCTCTAATATGATATCCCCCACTGTGTTTTTTCTGCCTCCATCATAACCCCTCCCACATACACTGTTCCGGTGAATCCTCTCATGATTGACTTTCACCTTTCCCAGAGTTGACAATAGAAAGATATTGGCGCTTGATCCATTGTCCATCAAAACACGAGTTATAACAGATTCTTCAAATTTTACCGTGAGGTATAGTGCTTTATTATGCTATGTCCCTTCTAGCGGTAGCTCACTGTCCGAAAATATTATCTTATTTTTCTCAAAGATCTTGTTTGTGATTTTCTCCAGATGACATACCGAGATTTTCTCCAGTACATGGGGTTCATTTAGAATCTTCATCAACGCCTTTCTATGTTCATCGGAATGAATCAGCAGGGATAACAACGATATCTACGCGGGCGTCTTCCTCAATTGCTCAACTATAGAGTAGTCTTGTGCTTTCCTCTTCTTTAAAAATTCCTCCGCTTCCTTCTCAGTGACTACTTTCTCCACATAAGTTGGATTTTCTTTCACCACTTTTGTCTTTCTCAGCTCATCTGGGGCAAAGCATCGCCCGGAGCGAGTTAAACCATGAGTTTCACAAATTTCTCCCTTAACTTCTTTCCCTTTATACTTCACTATCACCTTAGCATAATTCCACGGTACATCCTTGGTATTCACAACTGGCATCTGCACAACTAGTTTGATAACCACTGTCTCTATATAAGCTCCCTTCACAGTCAGCAAGGGCTTCACTCCAGGTACTATTACTTTCACGGGCTCAGGCTCAATCATCACTGATGGTTGTTTTGCTGGTAACTCAATTGACACTTTTTCTCTTTCAACATTCTCCTCAACCTCGTTTGCTTTAATTGTCATCAATGTCTGAGAAGGTTGCTTTAATCGTCATCAGTGTCTGCAGGTCTCTCCCTATTATAGCTCTATCATATTTGTCTCATGATGTGCTAGCAAAGGATTTTGCGTTATATTGGGAGTCTTGGGAGCTTGCACCTCAATTCTCCTAGAGTCAATGAGTTCTTGTATTGCGTTATAAGGTGCAGGTGGATATGGTTGGTATGGGCGAGGTTGATGATGATATGGGTTGGGGCCCCGGGACCATCATCTACCTTCAATGACCGCCACTTCTTCCTTTTTCTTCTTTCCAATCGACCCTCATATTCCCGTATGTATTGCATGGTTTGTAGTCTTAATGGCTGAGTAGCTCATAATCTTATTCGTCTTTAAACATTCTTCAACAAAACTCCCCATCCTTACTACCTTGTTAAAGGTCTTTCCAATTACAGACACCAAATGGTCGTAGTATGTCGGCTCCAAAGCTTGTAAGAGACAATCTACCATTTCTCCTTCTACCATTTGTGGATCTACACGTGCAGCCTGTTCCCTACACCTGAATCCATACTCCCGAAAGATTTCTCCGGGTTTCTTCTCCATCTTAGTCAATGATAATGTATCAAGATTAATTTCCAGATTATATTGGAAATGGTTTGCAAATGATTGAGCTAGATCATCCCAAATGAACAATCGGGTATGATCTTGCCAAGTATACCATTCCAATGTCGAGCCACTGAGGCTTTGACTAAAGTAAGCCATGAGTAGTCCATCCCTTCCTCCTGCTCCGCGCATTTTTCTGCAGTATCCTCTTAGGTGGGCTACTACATCACCATGGCCATCATACATGTCAAACTTTGGCAACTTAAACCCAGTAGGTAGTTGTACCTCAGGAAACAAACATAAGTCTTTGTATGCCACACTAACTTGGCCTCCCAGCCCCTGAATATTACGAAACGACTGCTCAAGGCTCTTTATGTTCCGAGACATCTCCTGTTGTTCAGGGTTTCTAGTAGGTTTCTCCTCCTCCATCATGTCTATGAGTGGTGTGTAAGAATTATGTTGCCTGAAAGTGGGTTCTGGCGGGTAGTAATGGGTATCCTGGACATGGAACACTGGTTCACTGGAGGATTTGTGTAAAGTAGTTGGTGGCGCTACCACGTATACTGGAGCAACCTGAGGTGGTGGTGGTGGAGCTTGTTTAGGCACGACTGGCGGTGCTTGTGATGTTGTTGCATAATAATGCAGGTAAGTTGGATATGTGGAGGATGAGTTCATGGTGGGTGGTTCTTGTTTTAAGTTCGGAGGAGGAATATATGTGTGGTTGGCTGGGTAAGAAGGTAAGGGTTTCCCCCTCGACCAAGCCTGGTACATCACTGACATCTGCTATTTCAATTTGTATATCTATTCTTTCATACTAGTTACGTACATAACTTCTTCCTCTTGCACAGGATCCATAATCGTAGGCTCGATTTCTTGGTTTACCGCTTTGGTCATGACTTTAGAACGAGTGTTATAGCTGTGATGTTCCAGAATGCTAGTTGCTAACTGTTTATCTGATACTCATCAATAAAAAAACTTTTTAATAGTTAGATCATAAGGGATAACATCACACGTTCTAAAACCACAACTTTTGCCTAGTAATTATACATCATCCCAGCTTTATTCTTCTTTATGATCCGCCAACCTTCTTTCCGCTTTTGTTTTTTCATTAGTTCTTTTTTCTTTTTTTCCTTTTTCTTTTTCTCTCTCTCTTTTCATTTTTTGTTTTTCGTTCCTATATGTTTGCCTATCGCCCAAGCAATTTGCATATATAAGAGAAAAATTATGGCAATTTCTTTTGAATTTTCATTGATATTCAAACATCGGTTACAAATGATGGTGTACTACAAATGCAGAAAGAAAAATACAAAATGCATGCCTTATGAATACATTAAAGCTCCTAGTGCCTGCGAGACATCGTTCGGTCTTGCCGCGAGCCTATATGCTAATCCACATTGGAGTTTGTCCAGGTCGGTCATTACATGTTTCACAAAGATCATTGTTGCTTAGGTGAATGTTGACTGAGATATATCCTCACACAGTTGGCATTTTCGCGTGATATACTGAGCGATGTTGACAATGCTTTCCCTGATGACCCCTTTTTCTTGAAGCAACCTACCAATTTGTTCGGCACGAGCATCTAAGGTTTGCTGGTTTTTCTTTTAAAGTTGTTGTAACTCCAATTCTAATCGATCCATGGCCATGTAGCAATGTTCTCTCTCTACCTCAAATTCTTTGGTTTGTTTGCTACTTTTGACCTCGGCTAAAATGATCTTCTTCCTCAATCGGGCTTCCTCAACATTATGTCCATCTTTTAATCGTCGAAGCATCCGAGTTCTTTCTTTATACTTCTTGGCCAATTGTTTCCGAACCCCAATTAATTCCTTCTCAGCTTTATCTAGATCAAAGCTATAGTCGTTCACTTTGCGCCGTAGATTTCCAATTAGCTTCTCATCTCGGGCAAGCCGAATTGGGTTTCGGTTGTTGTTTTCATCTTTGCAATTTGACCCTTCTAGATTTCATTTTCTTTTCTTAGCTGTTTCTTTTCACCCTCATCGGCTGCTGCTTGTAGTCCGCTTTCGAATTTGAGGTCCTGGAATTGTTTTTCCAACAAGCTGATTCTGGCTCGATATTCATTTTCCTTGGCCATCCAATCTTTCTGTTCCTTGGACTGCTCGACCAACTCTTGAATGTGAGGCTTCTTCATTGGTCTATCATGCTCAACATCTTTGCGATACCATACAGAATATCCCGGTGATACTTCTCCTCTAGCCTGGTTTCCCACACAAGTGTCTATTCTCAGGCATTGGCATTCATTCCAGATTCGCCGAATTTTTGCTTTCGAGAATTGCCCATCATGACTGATTTCTATTGCTTGAAAGGTGAGGTCCCCATCTTTTGGCACAACCTGATATCTTTTGAGTTGCCTTAATACCTGGTATAGTGCATAAGGTTGGATGCTCTTGAGACCCATTATCAGAAAATGCGACCCTTCTGCTAGCATGTATATAACTTCATTGAGGGGCAACCATATGTATGCCCAATCTATCTGGTTAGCAGTCAATGATCGCAAATATGTGATCCACCCTTTTGATCCTTCTAGAAACTTGACTTCTTTTGTCCTCACATAGAATTCTTCAATACACGTCTTTTCAGACGATCCATAGCTTGAGAACAGAGGGTGGCAGCACAAATGCTCTATCATCCATATTTGGAGAAGTAAATTACATCCCTCGAGGAAATCTTGCCCTGCTTTGCAGGCTGTGAGAGCACGGAAGATATCGGCCACTATCATTGGTGCCAATGTACTGTTGTCTTGCATAAGGAGAGTACTGGAAATTCCGATGACTCTATCGTCAATATTTCCATCTTTCCCTGGGAATATGATCAATCCCAAAAAGGCTACCATAAAGGCAAAACGCCTGTGATACTCCCACTTAACCCGATTCACTTTGCTACAAAGTTTGTTTGTTGGATCATTAAATCCCTCAATGTGGCCATATATGCGGTATATAAAGCTCATAGTGCAGAACCCGTGAACAAAGTCTTCATTGTGAACATTTCTGGCAATCTTTAAGGAGTCGAGGAATCTATGCACTGTAATGGCTCTTGGAGCCACCGGATATTTGTCTTTTAGGGGAACTTCGCCTTTCCTGATGTAGTTAGCATTTTCCTCTAATGTCGGAGTGAGCTCAAAATCTGATAAGTGGAGCACATTATGTGCGGGATCCCAACAAGCAATGACCCGACCCTGTCCTTCATGGCCTAGATAGTTCCACCATAACCGCAACTCCAAAGGGATTTTGTTCATTATTGCAAAGGGTTTATTTTGTATTGTGCTCATCCTGCATATTTATTAAAGGCGATTTATTCAAAAAGGGAAAATCTTTTTCAAAAAAAATTTTTCATTATTTCGAAAGAGTTAACCTTTTCATTTGAAAACTTCAAGGTTATTTATTATTTTAAAAGGAAAAGAAATGATTTCAAAATGGCCATTTATGCAAAAAACAGCCTTCCGGCATCCTTTCCGAACATTCGGCTATTTTCAAAAACAGCATCACTTCGATTTATTGAGAACTAAAATTCGACATTTTTTTTTGGTTATTTTTTAAAAGGGATGGTTGGACCCATCACGGGTTGCCTACATATCTCGCCTGGGGGTGAGAATCAAACCTGCGTAGTTCGGTCAAATTGTTTTGTGTCCAATTATTTCAACGAAATTTGTTCCACCTTTTTTTTCAAACTTTCGACAGCGTTTTGTCAATATTTCGGTATTTCCAATTCTAATTTTCTCTCTTTTTCGTTTTCATGTATTTAGTCGGTCAGCATAATAATCCAGGACAAATAAATGCAACATATAATATGCTCGATCTTTTGATATCCGGGTCACCTGTCCTAGACGGACCCAACCCCTGTGTTAAGTCCCCTAAGTCAGATATGATGCAAATAATCGTCCTAAATCTAGGCTCAATATCCTGATTTTCATGTTACTAGACTGTGTACCCGAGTGGACAACTCGGATCCAGGAGGGGGCTACATACCGGGGATCCGCGGGATCGTCCAGCTTTGTAACTTATCCGGCCTCTAATTCTTATTGGGTATTGACACTAAGAGAAAGGAGAGTCTCAACCAGTAACAACATCCCCGGAGGTTAGAAGAGAAGGGTTTTCGGCACAATTTTATTTACAGTTCACGTAATATCAAAGCGGTAAACATATAGCACATTGATCAAAGCATATAATGAAATCAAATAATATCATAACAACAATTTAATCGAGCTTGAATTCTTAAACCCTTAACCGAAGTTCTGGGTTGGTTATCCCCAGCAGAGTCGCCAGAGCTGTCACACCTCCCTTTTTACTACTTTTAAAAAATAAAGTATAACACGCTATTTACTAATACACCCCAAGAAGGGATATACTAATAACAACAAGGAATGAGTTTTTCCACTTTAAGGACAATCCGAACGGGCTTTATTTAAATTTCAGAGTCTCCACTTAGGAAGATAATGGTTTCCCAAGTCACTGGTTTAATCCCAAATCCGAGGAAATATGACTCTGTTTTAACAGTCCGTGAAACTAGAAATCCGTAAAAGGATTTCTGTTAATCCGGGAGAAGGTGTTATGCACTCTCGAATTTCGTGGTTCTAGCATGGTCGCTCAACTGTTGTATTTGTCTGATTTGATTTCTTTATATGATTTTACAAATGCCAATGTCCCGTTTTGTTATTTTAAATACTTGTGACGTCGCGAAAATGCATTTCGAGTCGCACCGCAACTAGTACGCCTGTAACTTTAGTGCATTCAGCTTCGTCGGGATTTAAGATTTGAGTCACATAAATGTGCACTCGTATTAAGGATGTATATTTTTCATCGTGCCTGTAACGTCTCCGTCTTATTATCTTTAGGAAAGACCGTGAAATTTGCTAATTGGTCCTTCCGAATCTAACATTTTATATTAACATTCATATGGGGGCCCGGTGTATCTTTTCATTTTTAATACAAGGCTTATCCCTTATTTTTAGAAGTCCAAACTTATCGTATACTATGTTTTGCTATTTCTGTTTTTTCTCCCTAATTAAGATATGGTTTTTTGTGTGTTATTTCTAAGCTCATTATTTCAGGGTCCAGGCCTTTTATTTACGATCAGTCCTGGACTTTTGAACTATTTTAACAGTCTATTGTGAGCAGATGGGCATCTGTGGCCCAGCCTATACTAGTACCTCTACTGGAGGACCCAATAGTAACGTTAATCAAATATGGGCCTGTATTCATGACCAGGTCCAGAGTAAAAGGACGAAATATAGAACAAGTTTGTAATTTCAACATAAGATTTTAACAAATGTTCCTCAAATGACAAAAGAAGTCAAATAGATTCATATTATTTAAGAATGTATCAGATTACATATCAATCACTACTAATTTCAAATTCTAATAACTAATTGAACACTCTAAGAACAGAAATTTGGTATTAGCACTATTATTTCAGATACTTAGGTAATTGTTATAATACTAGTTCTAAACTTATTAGTTACCTAATTTAAACTAAAGGAAAACAACATCGAAATATTAACTAGATGGACTTGAATTATTAACAATTGCCGAATTATGAAACTATCCTATAAATGAATCATTGTTAAGTGAAGCTGGTCAATAAAATAGTTTGAACTTATTCCACTTATTACCTTTTTCTGAACTAACCGATCCTGATTCATTTTCTTTTTCTTAAATTAGGTCGATCCTCATTCAGAACTTAATTAACAGAAGTAGTCAATTAACAATTTATCTATATACCAGTTTTAGGTGTATTAACTTGTTCTGAATTTAGATTAGGTGATAACTATTTTTAACCACGTTTTACTACCATACTAGCTATTCTACTTTAATCTATATCAATCCCGTATAGTTGCTGATTATTACAACCGATCCTAATGAATTACAATGATTCTAGATAAATTCAATTACGAATTAAAGAAGAAGAACTAGAAACACATTCAGCCAATATTTCATGCAGCTTCATTTTTCTTCATCACAATTGTGATTACATCTTCATGAATAGATGTGTACCTGATTCAAAATAGATCTATGAGTCTAGGCTTTGAGGATGAAAAATAGTCAGCAAAATAACCGTAACAGTATATATATAGAATGAGATATATCGATCACAGAGAACAGCTAACATAATCCCAAAGATAGAAATCCAGCAGATCAACAAAGCAGAATCAAGGAATTCAAGAAGAAATCCAGATGAATCAACGAACAGTAGACCTCTTAATTTCTGGACTAGACCCTTCGTAAAATGCAGAACCCTTAATTCTAAATTTAGAGCTGAACCCTTAGAGCTTTTCAGTTTTTTGGAACTTCTAATCTCTAACCTTTTTCTTTATTTCAAAATCTGGACCCTTTTTCAGGCTCATTAACAGTATATATATAGACTGGTTTTGGGGAAATTGGGGGGGGGGGGAATTCAAATAAGTTATTTTCATTTCCCTCCCCTTATTCTTTTCAGTTATTTACAGATTAGTTCATTAAATGTGTATTGAAACGGCTTAGAGCCCTTGCTAGAAGGTTCTAGGCAATTCAATAGTGTTCTATTAGGTTTATTTTACTTAGTTACCCTCACTTGCTAAGGTTTATTACAGGAATGCCTTTTATCTTTGCACAGTTTGTCCTTTATTTTGTAGGTAATTACATAAGTACTAGACACTAAATTCATTTTTAGCCCTATAGGCTCTATTAAATCTTCAGGAATGCCATTTATTGTTCATGTTATACCCTTATTATTTATCTCAATGTACCTTACCTACCAAGGTCTGGCAGACGTAGGGTTAGAATTTATTTAATTAATAACCACTTCTTATAACTAATTTAAGACAGCCAATTACAGCTCCAAGCCCCTTTCATTTTTAACCAATATGTAGCAGACCCAACCCCTTATTTAACACATAAACTCTTATTAGAAGTAGGGTCATTCAATTAATAGAGATAACCTCTTATCGACCACATATTTAAAAGCATAGTCAAACAAAGGTAGTCTTTCAGTAACAACCACTTAATGAAGCTAAGTAATCAGTATAACCACTTCATAATAGAGATAGCCACTTTAATGACCAGACTTTATTTTTTTAGAAATAGCCACATACTTTAGCTTTCAAAAATAACCACAAAATCTTTACAATCATGACCCAAATCACAAAATCATCCAAAGATTCATAATGGACTCACAAATGAATTAGATTACAAATATAGCCAGTTCATGTTATTTTGGACATATAGCCTTAATCGGAAATCAACTTTTAATTAATCATAACTCAGAGGGAAAATTTGATAATGGTTGAATCCCAAATAATCAAAACTGAATTTTAGACAGAGCATGATGAACAAACACATAAAAAGGCCTATTTACTCATGATTCATACGTAATAAACATTAAGAACCCTTGTGACGACCCAAAGGGTCATCACTTATTTTATTAATAATTTCGAGCTTCGAGGCCTTGAAAACCTCATTCTATGTTGCCTCGATTTACGTGCACGATCCGAGCATGTAGCCGGAAAGATTTTTGTGATAGAAAATATGAATTCTATGAGAAATTTGGATAAAAATGATATTAATATTGATATGGTTGACTTCGGTCAACATTTTTGGTAAACGGATCCGGACCCGAGATTGGATGGTCCCGAGAGGTCCGTAGGAAAATATGGGACTTGGACATGTGTCCGGAGTCGAATTCGAGGCCTAGAGCCCAAGTTATGAATTTTTATGTGAAATTGTTTTTGATGCAATTATTAAAGGAAATAAATTAATTGACCTTGGTATCGGGCTCGTATTTTGGTTCCGACGCCCGGTACAAGTCTTAAATATTATATATGTGATTTATGTAAAGTTTGGTGACATTTGGATGTCGTTTGAGATGTTTTGGACCTTGAGTCCCAAGTTTGAAAGTTTTGAAAACTAAAGGTATGAAAATCATGCATTTGAGGCTTGATTTGATGAAAACGAGGTGATATTGGCGATGTGATCGCACGAACAAGTTCATAATGTGTTTTTGAGGTTATGTGCATATTTGGTTTGGAGCCCCGAGGGCTCGGGTGAACTTTGGATAGGCCACGAGATCAATTTTTCATGTTAGAAGTTCCTGTTGCAACTGGTCTGCAGAGTTCGCAAATGCGAACAATAGTTCGCAAATGCGAACTCCCCACTATTCTGCGGAGTTCGCAAATGCGAACAATAGTTCGCAAATGCGAACTCCCCCTATTGTGCCTGTGTTCGCAAATGCGAACAATAGTTCGCAAATGCGAACTTGACCCTACTGTGCCTGTGTTCGCAAATGCGAACTATAGTTCGCAAATGCGAACTCGACACTATTCTGCCTGGGCTCGCAAATGCGAACAATAGTTCGCAAATGCGAACCTCCCCATATTTAGCCTGTGTTCGCAATTGCGAACAATAGTTCGCAAATGCGAACTTCCCAATTTTGCCTTGGCTTCGCAAATGCGAAGAAATGTTCGCAAATGCGAACTTCCCACCCTTAGCTTATTTTTCAAACTCCAGAAATTGGTCGGGGTTCGCAATTGCGAACCCATGTTCGCAAATGCGAACACAGAGACCTGAAAAACACGAATTTCAATCATTTCTTCACATTTTACAAAAACAAAACACCCATTTGCGATTCTTCAAGGATTTCTTCTTCATCAAAACGATTGTAAGTCACTTTTTACTTAATTCTTTCAATTCCTAACATCATTAAACATGTTTTTCATAAGAAATCAATGGTTTTCATGGTAGAATTCTTGTTTTTGTTAGAAAATAGGGTTTTTCATAAATTGGGGAATTGGACCTCGAATTGAGGTCCGATTTTGAAACAAATCATATATATGAACTCGTGGGGGGATGGGTAACTGGATTTTGGTCCTAACCCCGAGTTCCGACCATGTGGGCCCGGGGTTGAAATTCACTATTCATGGCAGGAATGTTGTAAAAGTGGTATTTGGTCTTAAGAATTAGTTTGTTGAGTAGAAGTGATGATATTAAATCAATTGTGTATAGATACGGTTGGATTGGAGCCAAATTGAAAGAAAAGACATTTCCACGGATTGAATTGTTCATAACCATTCGAGGTAAGTGTTTGTTCTATCCTAGCTTGAGGGAATAGGATTATGTGTTATGTGTTATGTGATCGAGTGCGGTGTATGGGCTGTGGTGACAAGCATCCATACACTGGCGTCTAGTATGACCGTGAGTCGTTGGAAAATAATTATTTTGAGATATATTACAGATGAATTGTTATTGTTCTCCTTTATTAGGACTTGTTGTGAAGATAAACATTGGTTGCCCTTGATGGGACGGTTTATGAATTACTATTTCCTTCTTTGCCCTTAACCGTGATTGTTATTTGGGTGAGGAAGAGTGATAATGCACGAAGGGTGATGCCGTGCCATGTTTATTTATTTATGCACGAAGGTTAATGCCGTGCCATGTTTATTTATTGATTATGCACGAAGGATCATGCCGTGCCCTGTTATTTAACCATGTACGAAGGATCATGCCGTACTATGGATGTGAGGATGAGAGTAAAAGCACGAAGGGTGATGCCGTGTACTTTATTTGTTTATTTGGTGAGGATGAGAGTAAAAGCACGAAGGGTGATGCCGTGCAATTGCTTGCTATTCCTTGACTTGATATTACTTGTTTTTCCATTATATTTTATTTGGGTGATGCCGTGCAACTAATTGCCATTCCTTGACTTGATATTACTTGTTTTTCCATTATATTTTATTTGGGTGATGCCGTGCAACTAATTGCCATTCCTTGACTTGATATTACTTGTGTTTCCATTATACCTTGTTTTCCTTGTGAACTTATTTGATTGTTATTTGGGTGAGGAAGAGTGATAATGCACGAAGGGTGATGCCGTGCCATGTTTATTTATTTATGCACGAAGGTTAATGCCGTACTATGTTTATTTATTGATTATGCACGAAGGATCATGCCGTGCCATGTTATTGAACCATGTACGAAGGATCATGCCGTACTATGGATGTGAGGATGAGAGTAAAAGCACGAAGGGTGATGCCGTGCAACCTGTTTGCTATTTCTTGAATTGATATTACTTGTGTTTACATTACACTTTGTTTTTTTTTCCTTGTGAAATTATTAACTGTGGTTAATTGTTGAATTCGTTAAGATATTCCTTATTGTGTTAATACTTGATTATTTCTTGTTATTTTGTGGTACACATATATATATATACATATATATATTGAATTGCACAGGTTTATGTGGGTGTCTGGTCCTAGGCTTGTCACTACTTCGCCGGGATAGGCCGGGCACTTACCAGCACATGGGGTCGGTTGTGCTGATGCTACACTTCTGTGCGTTTTTGCACAGGTCCAGGTTACGATCAGGAGCAGCAGCAGCAGTAAATAGATTGCGTGGGAGTTGATCATATTTGAGACCGAGGTAGCTTGCAGGACGTCCGCAGGCCCGACGTCTCTTTCTTTATTTATGTTAATAGCTGTAGTCTCATTGTTACAAGACAAACCGAATGATGTTATATTTCCTTCAGACTTTTATGTGTAGTATTCCATAGTAGTTTGTGAGTTGGTGACTCCACATCTTGGGTAGAGGATTTCAGTATGATTTTCAACTTATGATTTGTTATTTCCATTTCGATAAAGTATTCCGCATTTATTTAATTAAAATTGTGTTAAAAACAGGATAGTATGAATACGGTGGCTTGCCTAGCTACCACGAGTAGGCGCCATCACGATCCCGATGTTGGGGGAAAATCCGGGTCGTGACAAGTTGGTATCGAGCTCTAGGTTACATAGGTCTCACCACTCACGAACAATCTTAGTAGAGTTTGAGAGGTAGGTACGAAGACGTCTGTACTTGTCCTCTAGAGTCTATTGGGTTAGGAAAAATTCTCTCATTTGTTCTTTCTTGTCGTGCGACTTGTTCCTCAATTACCGATTGAATTTCTATTCTGTCCTTTCGCAGATGGTAAGGACACGCACTTCTCCGTCCGCTGACCAGCAGCCTGAGCCCCAGACAGCTCCTGTGAGGGGCAGGGGCCGAGGCCGTAGCAGAGGCCGTGGTAGGGGTAGAGCTCAGCCCCAGGCAGCTACCCCGGAGGTGGAGCCCCATATTGAGATTGACGAGGAGGTTCCGGTTCCAGCAGCTCCAGTGGGCCCAGCTCAGGTCCCAGGAGAGGCTTTGATTACCCGGATCTCCGGGATGCTTTGGTCAGAATAGCGGGATTTATGGATAGCATTGCCAGAGCGGATCTATTATCAGTTGCCCCAGCTACTTCTCAGGCTGGAAGAGGGGCCCAGACTCCTATTGCTCATACTCCGGAGCCAGTAGCTCCTCAGCCTCAGGCACCAGTAATTCAGCCAGCTGTGGCCACTCAGTCAGGTACCACAGCTCATGCCGGTGATGGAGCGGCCATGACTTCTGATTCGTTATGGAGGCTTGATCGGTTCTCCAAGTTATTTACCACTACATTTAGTGGAGCCGCATCAGAGGATCCTCAGGACTTTTTATTCAGTTGCCATGAGATTCTCAAGACTATGGGGATCGTGGAGACAAACGGAGTTGATTTCTGTACCTTCAGACTTGCAGGATCCGCCAAGACTTGGTGGAGAGATTATTGCCTGACTCGACCAGCAGGGTCCCCAACTCTATCATGGGACCAGTTTGCGGAACTATTTATGGAGAAGTTTCTCCCTACTACTCGGCGGGATTTACTTCGGAGGCAGTTTGAGCGCCTCCATCAGGGCACTATGACAGTTACACAGTATGAGACGAGGTTTATCGACTTGGCTCGTCATGCAGTAGTGATACTTCCCACTGAGCGGGAGAGGGTCCGCAAGTTTATAGATGGGCTTAATCATCCGATTAGACTCCAGATGGCTATGGGCGTGGGGAGTGACATATCATTTCAGGAGGCAGCCAATGCAGCACGCAGAGTTGAGATGGCTCTTGCTAGGGGAGGCGGTTATTCTTCAGATAAGAGGCCTCGTCATTCAGGTAGGTTTGGTGGTTCTTCCTCTGGTAGCAGAGAATCCTTTGATAGAGGCCAGTCCTCCAGGCCTTTTCATTCCGCCCTTCAGGCTTCACAGGGTGGATCAGGTGATCGTGGTTTTCGGGGGCATTATTCAGACCAGTCTCCTATTAATGCTCAGCCTCTTCAGAGTGTTCGTGGAGGCCATTCAGGTCGTCAGGGCCAGCAGCCCTATCAGTCTAAGAGTTGCTACGGTTGTGGTGACCCGGGTCATTTTATCAGGAATTGCCCTATAGCAGCGGGCAACTCTCAGCAGCGAGGTCCTCGTCCTATGATTCAGGCCCCAGCTGACCCTCAGCCTGCCCAGCCAGCCAGAGGCGGGGGTAGAGATTTTAGAGGTGGAGGTCGAGACCGTAGAGGTAGAGACCGTCCAGCCAGAGGTAGAGGTCAGCCAGTTGATGGTCGTCCTAGAGACGCAGCTCAGAGGGGAGGTGCAGATCCCCGTTTCTATGCTTTACCGGCCAGGCCAGAGGCAGAGGCATCAGATGCTGTGATTACAGGTACTATTCTTGTGTGTGGCAGAGGTGCTTCAGTATTATTTGACCCTGGATCTACATATTCCTATGTGTCTTCCTACTACGCACCGTATTTGGCTGTGCCCAGCTATGCTCTGGATATTCCAGTTTATGTGGCTACGCCAATGGGTGACTCTATTGTAGTCGATCGGGTGCATCGTTCGTGCGTAGTTATATTTGGGGGTCTTGAGACCCGTGTTGATCTGTTGCTCTTGGATATGGTAGATTTTGATGTCATATTGGGGATGGATTGGTTGTCCCCATACCATGCTATTCTTGATTGTCATGCTAAGACTGTCACCTTAGCCTTGCCGAATCACCCCGATTAGAGTGGAAGGGTACCTCAAGCCACTCCGTTCGCACTGTTATTTCTTATGTTAAGGCTCGACGTATGGTCGAGAAGGGGTGTCCAGCTTATTTGGCTTATGTTCGTGATTCCAGCGCAGAAGTTCCTTCCATTGATTCAGGTCCCTATTGCACGGGAGTTTCCGGAGGTTTTTCCTTCAGACCTGCCGGGCATGCCACCCGACGGGGATATTGATTTCTGTATTGATTTGGCACCGGGCACTCAGCCCATCTCTATTCCACCCTATCGTATGGCCCCGCCGGAGTTAAAAGAGTTGAAAGATCGGTTGCAGGACCTTCTTGAGAAGGGCTTTATCAGGCCCAGTGTTTCCCCCTGGGGAGCACCTGTATTATTTGTAAAGAAGAAGGATGGCTCGATGCGGATGTGTATTGATTACCGGCAGTTAAACAAGGTGACTATCAAAAATAAATATCCACTGTCGAGGATTGATGATTTGTTTGACCAGCTCCAGGGAGCGAGGGTATTCTCTAAGATAGACTTGAGGTCAGGCTACCATCAGTTGAAGATCAGGGCGGCTGACATTCCTAAGACGGCCTTTCGCTCTAGATATGGGCATTATGAGTTCTTGGTCATGTCCTTCGGGTTGACCAATGCCCCGGCAGCATTCATGGAGTTGATGAATCGGGTATTCAGGCCTTACTTAGATCTGTTCGTGATAGTCTTCATAGATGACATCCTGGTATACTCCCGCAGCCAGGAAGAGCACGAGCAGCACCTCAGAGTGGTTCTTCGGACTCTGAAGGATAATCAGCTATATGCCAAATTTTCAAAATGTGAGTTCTGGCTGAGTTCGGTAGCATTTCTGGGTCACATTGTATCAGTGGAAGGTATTCAGGTAGACCCAAAGAAGATTGAGGCAGTCCAGAATTGGCCTCGACCAGCTTCAGTGACTGAGATCGGGAGTTTCTTGGGATTAGCAGGTTACTACCGTCGTTTTGTAGAGGGGTTTTCTTCTATTGCAGCCCCGATGACCAGGTTTGACCCAGAAGGGTGTCCAGTTCCAGTGGTCAGAGGAGTGTGAGGCGAGCTTTCAGAAGCTCAAGATATCCTTAACCACCGCACCGGTGTTGATACTACCTACAGGTACAGGGCCTTATACAGTTCATTGTGACGCATCTCGTACAGAGGCTTGGAGCGGTATTGATGCAGGATGGTAAGGTTATCGCTTATGCTTCGAGGCGGTTAAAGATACATGAGAAGAATTATCCAGTTCATGATCTTGAGTTAGCAGCAGTGGTTCATGCCTTAAAGATCTGGAGGCATTATCTATATGGTGTGACATGTGAGGTGTACACCGATCACAAAAGCCTACGGTACTTGTTCAAACAGAAGGAGTTGAATCTACGACAGCGGAGATGGTTAGAGTTGCTAAAAGACTATGATGTTACTATATTATATCACCCAGGTAAGGCCAATGTGGTGGCCGATGCATTGAGTAGAAAGTATGCCAGCATGGGTAGTCTTGCATATATTCCGGTCAATCAGAGACAATTAGCTCTAGATGTCCAGGCCTTAGCCAACCGGTTCGTGAGATTAGACATTTCCGAGCCTAGCAGAGTGTTAGCCTGCACGGTCGCTTGTCCTTCCTTATTAGAGCGTATCCGTGAGAGGCAATTTGATGATCCTCATTTGCGTGAGCTGAGAGATACCGTACAGCGGGGAGGTGCCACACAGGTAAACCTAGATGATGACGGGGTATTGAAATTGCAGGGTCGAATTTGTGTGCCCAATGTCGAAGGGATTCGAGAGTTGATCTTAGCGGAGGCCCACAGTTCGCGGTATTCTATTCACCCAAGCGCCGCGAAGATGTACCAAGACTTACGGCAACACTATTGGTGGCGCAGAATGAAGAAAGATATCGTTGCGTATGTCGCTCGGTGTCTAAATTGTCGGCAGGTGAAATATGAGCACCGGAGACCTGGTGGTGTATTCCGGAGGATTGAAATTCCCGAGTGGAAATGGGAGCGGATCATAATGGACTTCATTACTGGACTTCCTTTGACTCGGAGGAAAATTTGATGCTATTTGGGTCATTGTTGATAGGCTGACCAAGTCAGCACACTTTATTCCAATATTTGTCTCCTACTCGTCGGAGAGGTTAGCGGAGGTTTACATTAGGGAGATTGTTCGTCTCCATGGGGTGCCGGTATCTATTATCTCCGATCGGGGTACGCAGTTTACCTCGCGGTTCTGGAGAGCGGTTCAGCAGGAGTTAGGCACCCAGGTTCAGTTGAGTACAGCATTTCATCCTCAGACGGATGGCCAGTCCGAGAGGACTATTCAGATTCTTGAGGACATGCTTCGAGCCTGTGTTATTGATTTCGGAGGCTCGTGGGATCAGTTTCTACCATTAGCAGAGTTCGCCTACAATAACAACTACCAATCTAGCATCCAGATGGCTCCGTATGAGGCGTTGTATGGTAGGCGATGTCGATCACCAGTTGGATGGTTTGAACCGGGAGAGGCTCGGTTGTTGGGTACAGACTTGGTTCAGGAGGCCTTAGATAAGGTCAAGACTATTAAGGAGAGATTGCGTTCAGCTCAGTCTAGGCAAAAGACTTATGCGGATCGTAAGGTTCGAGATGTAGATTTCATGGTTGGTGAACGAGTATTGCTCCGAGTGTCGCCTATGAAGGGCGTGATGAGGTTTGGGAAAAAGGGCAAGCTCAGCCCTAGGTATATTGGCCCATTTGAGATTCTAGACAGAGTGGGAGGGGTGGCTTACAGATTAGCTTTGCCGCCTAGCTTATCAGCCGTGCATCCGGTTTTTCACGTATCTATGCTTCGGAGATACCACGGCGATCCCACACATGTGTTAGACTTCAGTACTGTCCAATTGGACAATGATCTATCTTACGAGGAGGAGCCGGTGGCTATTCTAGACCGGCAGGTTCGACAGTTGAGGTCGAAGAGTTATCCTTCCGTGCGTGTTCAGTGGAGAGGTCAGCCTCCTGAGGCATCGACCTGGGAGTCCGAGTCTGATATGCGGAGCCGCTACCCACACTTGTTTCCTGACTCAGGTAATTCTTTCTTTTGTCCGTTCGAGGACGAACGGTTGTTTTAGAGGTGGAGATTGTGACGACCCAAAGGGTCATCACTTATTTTATTAATCATTTCGAGCTTCTGAGGCCTTGAAAACCTCATTCTATGTTGCCTCGATTTACGTGCACGATCCGAGCATGTAGCCGGAAAGATTTTTGTTATAGAAAATATGAATTCTATGAGAAATTTGGATAAAAATGATATTAATATTGATATGGTTGACTTCGGTCAACATTTTTGGTAAACGGATCCGGACCCGAGATTGGATGGTCCCGAAAGGTCCGTAGGAAAATATGGGACTTGGACATGTGTCCGGAGTCGAATTCTCTGAGGCCTAGAGCCCAAGTTATGAATTTTTATGTGAAATTGTTTTTGATGCAATTATTAAAGGAAATAAATTAATTGACCTTGGTATCGGGCTCGTATTTTGGTTCCGACGCCCGGTACAAGTCGTAAATATTATATATGTGATTTTTGTAAAGTTTGGTGACATTTGGATGTCGTTTGAGATGTTTTGGACCTTGAGTCCCAAGTTTTAAAGTTTTGAAAACTAAAGGTATGAAAATCATGCATTTGAGGCTTGATTTGATGAAAACGAGGTGATATTGGCGATGTGATCGCACAAACAAGTTCATAATGTGTTTTTGAGGTTATGTGCATATTTGGTTTGGAGCCCCGAGGGCTCGGGTGAACTTTGGATAGGCCACGAGATCAATTTTTCATGTTAGAAGTTGCTGTCTGCAACTGGTCTGCAGAGTTCGCAAATGCGAACAATAGTTCGCAAATGCGAACAATAGTTCGCAAATGCGAACTCCCCACTATTCTGCCTGTGTTCGCAAATGCGAACAATAGTTCGCAAATGCGAACTTGACCCTACTGTGCCTGTGTTCGCAAATGCGAAGTATAGTTCGCAAATGCGAACTCGACACTATTCTGCCTGGGTTCGCAAATGCGAACAATAGTTCGCAAATGCGAACCTCCCCATATTTAGCTTGTGTTCGCAATTGCGAACAATAGTTCGCAAATGCGAACTTCCCAGTTTTGCCTTGGCTTCGCAAATGCGAACAAATGTTCGCAAATGCGAACTTCCCACCCTTAGCTTATTTTTCAAACTCCAGAAATTGGTCGGGGTTCGCAATTGCGAACCCATGTTCGCAAATGCGAACACAGAGACCTGAAAAACACGAATTTCAATCATTTCTTCACATTTTACAAAAACAAAACACCCATTTGCGATTCTTCAAGGATTTCTTCTTCATCAAAACGATTGTAAGTCACTTTTTACTTAATTCTTTCAATTCCTAACATCATTAAACATGTTTTTCATAAGAAATCAATGATTTTCATGGTAGAATTCTTGTTTTTGTTAGAAAATAGGGTTTTTCATAAATTGGGGAATTGGACCTCGAATTGAGGTCCGATTTTGAAACAAATCATATATATGAACTCGTGGGGGGATGGGTAACTGGATTTTGGTCCTAACCCCGAGTTCCGACCATGTGGGCCCGGGGTTGAAATTCACTATTCCGGGCAGAATGTTGTAAAAGTTGTATTTGGTCTTAAGAATTAGTTTGTTGAGTAGAAGTGATGATATTAAATCAATTGTGTATAGATACGGTTGGATTGGAGCCAAATTGAAAGAAAAGACATTTCCACGGATTGAATTGTTCATAACCATTCGAGGTAAGTGTTTGTTCTATCCTAGCTTGAGGGAATAGGATTATGTGTTATGTGTTATGTGATCGAGTGCGGTGTATGGGCTGTGGTGACAAGCATCCATACATTGGCGTCTAGTATGACCGTGAGTCGTTGGAAAATGATATTTTGAGATATATTATAGGTGAATCGTTATTGTTCTTCCTTGTTGGGACTTGTTGTGAAGATAATTATTGGTTGCCCTTGATGGGACGGTTTATGAATTACTATTTCCTTCTTTGCCCTTAACTGTGATTGTTATTTGGGTGAGGAAGAGTGATAATGCACGAAGGGTGACGCCGTGCCATGTTTATTTATTTATGCACGAAGGTTAATGCCGTGCCATGTTTATTTATTGATTATGCACGAAGGATCATGCCGTGCCCTGTTATTTAACCATGTACGAAGGATCATGCCGTACTATGGATGTGAGGATGAGAGTAGAAGCACGAAGGGTGATGCCGTGTACTTTATTTGTTTATTTGGTGAGGATGAGAGTAAAAGCACGAAGGGTGATGCCGTGCAATTGCTTGCTATTCCTTGACTTGATATTACTTGTTTTTCCATTATATTTTATTTGGGTGATGCCGTGCAACTAATTGCCATTCCTTGACTTGATATTACTTGTTTTTCCATTATATTTTATTTGGGTGATGCCGTGCAACTAATTGCCATTCCTTGACTTGATATTACTTGTGTTTCCATTATACCTTGTTTTCCTTGTGAACTTATTTGATTGTTATTTGGGTGAGGAAGAGTGATAATGCACGAATGGTGATGCCGTGCCATGTTTATTTATTTATGCACGAAGGTTAATGCCATACCATGTTTATTTATTGATTATGCACGAAGGATCATGCCGTGCCCTATTATTGAACCATGTACGAAGGATCATGCCGTACTATGGATGTGAGGATAAGAGTAAAAGCACGAAGGGTTATGCCGTGCAACTGTTTGCTATTTCTTGAATTGATATTACTTATGTTTACATTACACTTTGTTTTTTTTTTCCTTGTGAAATTATTAACTGTGGTTAATTGTTGAATTCGTTAAGATATTCCTTATTGTGTTAATACTTGATTATTTCTTGTTATTTTGTGGTACACATATATATATATTGAATTGCACAGGTTTATGTGGGTGTCTGGTCCTAGGCTTGTCACTACTTCGCCGGGATAGGCCAGGCACTTACCAGCACATGGGGTCGGTTGTGCTGATGCTACACTTCTGTGCATTTTTGCACAGGTCCAGGTTACGATCAGGAGCAGCAGCAGCAGTAAATAGATTGCGTGGGAGTTGATCATATTTGAGACCGAGGTAGCTTGCAGACGTCCGCAGGCCCGGCGTCTCTTTCTTTATTTATGTTAATAGATGTAGTCTCATTGTTACGAGACAAACAGAATGATGTTATATTTCCTTCAGACTTTTATGTGTAGTATTCCATAGTAGTTTGTGAGTTGGTGACTCCACGTCTTGGGTAGAGGATTTCAGTATGATTTTCACTTTGTAATTAGTTATTTCCATTTCGATAAAGTATTCCGCATTTATTTAATTAAAATTGTGTTAAAAACAGGATAGTATGAATACGGTGGCTTGCCTAGCTACCACGAGTAGGCGCCATCACGATCCCGATGTTGGGGGAAAATCCGGGTCGTGACACCTAAGAATACCATAACAGACATAGGCGTGTGTAAAAACCAGAGGTAGATGTTATCATTTAAGCATGCAGAAGAGATAGGCTCATAAGGATATCATAAACATATCAAGAAAACATTTTCAGAATCAAACAGACAAAGAAAATAGGAATAGAGAACTTAGCTTTTGGGCTTTCTTTCCTTCTCATTTCTTTCTTTCTTTCTTTTTTATTTTTTATTTCTTTCTTCTTTATTTCTAGATCTCCAAAAATCTCGAAGACGCTTAGTCTTCTGACTGCCGGCCTTCTCCGATGAGGCTTCTTTTTTGAGTTTGGGTGGGTGTGGGGTGGTTTTGGGCTTGGTTAAATTGTTTTGGGGTGGGGTTGTTTTTGGGAGCTCGCCGGAGTAGGGTTCCGGCGAGTCGTTTTTGTTATATTCGAAGAGTTCTGGTGACATTCGAGATTAGCCACCTAGGTAAGGTGATAAATAACCTCAAGGTGGTCTTGTGGTGTTAATTTAGAAGGCTGGTTCATAGTTTTTGAGGTCGCCGAGTAGGGTTCCGGCGACCAGAATTTCAAGAAGAATGGGGTTTTTGTGTAATGGGGGTTTTGTGGTTATTGCAGGGTTTTGTGGGTAAAGGGTGAGGCGTTTGATGGTTGCTTGAGCCGGAGATGATGGTGGTAATAGGCCGTCCGACCAGTCTCCATGGGAGACTAAGGAGGAAGAAGGAGATAGAAGGGAGTGGTCTAGGGTTTTACATATATGTATAATGAATGTGAGTATAAGGATATTGAACGGAGATGGGACTATTTATACTTACCTTGTCTCGTGTAGTCCTGGCCCTTGGATTAACCAAGATCGACGGCCAGGATCTCTTGCCTCTAGACGGCATTGTTTGATTAAATTAGAGATTTTTTTTTATGTCCGTTGGATATTGAATTCGAACGGCCAAGATCAATCATTTGTACTACGTCATTTAGCTTTTAATGAGACTCAATGTCATACATCTGATCATTCCCATTGAACGGCCAAGATTGATTCAAACACAACATCGTTTAATTTTCCATCGAACCTCTTCATCTGGTTTGTTGGATTGATTTCATCAACGGTTGTGATTCAATATGGCTCATACGCCGTCGTTTTGCTATGCGCCTGAACAGATCAGGCTGGTCTCTTGGACCTGGTACATTTTTGGGCTTATTGTATATATATGTATTTCATTGTGTAGCCCAACTTATATTGTATTTTGTATATTTGTCTTAGTATTTTAATTATTTTCTTGTATTTTCTTTTGTATTTCATTTTTCTCTTTTTGTATTTATTTTCAATTGTTATATTTCTTTTATTTCCTATTTTTTCCTGATTTTTTTGGTATTTTCTAATATTTTTTGCCATTTTCCTTTTGTTTTCCGATATTTTGTATTTTTTTTTATTTTTCTGAATTTTCATATTTTTGTGATATTTTCTAATTGATTCCTTTTGTAATTTTAATTTTAACTTTATTTTTAAGGCCAAACACACAACCAAAAACTATTTTTGTATTATTTTTATATTTATATCGGAATTTATTTGCTCAGGGCAAAAATCAGGTGCTCACACCAGGTGACTCCGCTCCAACCTGATCCACCGGTGGTACCTCAGCGGCAATGCGCGCGGGTGCTGTGGTTGCACCTTGGGTGCGTCCTCGGCCTCTACCCCAGCCCCGACCTCTAGCGGCGGTAGTAGGTGCGTGGGTGCCTGATCCTCGTGTGTAGCATGTGTCCTCACCATCTGTGAGAGAATAGAAGACATAAGTTTAGATTTGGTGTCCAAATATCGCACGACAAGGAATTCAAAAGAAATGAAGAGTTTCCTAAACAGTTACATAGCCCCTCGTAGATAAATACGGACGTCTGCATATTGATCCGCAAGAATCTAAATAACCGGCCTGTGTCCCATGATTCCTATGAACCTAGAGCTCTGATACCAACTTGTCCCGACCCTAGTTCACCAATCGTGAACCTGTTGTGATGGCAACCAGTCTTTGCGACTAGGTTAGCCTAACACAATGCAGAATTTTACATCTTTTACGAACAACAAGAAAATAACAGTGGAATAACATAGAAAATGTAATAGGTGCCGCTCGGCACATACACTTTACCGAAAATTCTATAATATATAACCACCAAGAACCGGAATCTCACGGGAAAACACAAGCTAAAGAGAGTAACGTTGTGTCTCTATCCACCCAGAGTATCTATACAACCGAAATAAAAGGAAATAACTAGTGTCACTAGGGAAGAACAGAAGAAGACCCTCTGGATCTACGGACGCAGCAGATGCATACCTCGAGTCTCCTGAAGTACTCCTCAATCACCGGTAATATGCCTGATCAGAGGGACCTGGATCTGCACAACAAAAAGTGTGCAGAAGAGTAGCATGAGTACACAACGGCGGTACTCAGTAAGTGCCAAGCGTAAACTTGATGGAGTAGTGACGAAGAAGGTCCGGGCCCTACCGAGAATAATAATAATAATATATCGAACAGTGTACAACAGGAGTAAATCTGAAATAACAGCAAAATAGGATATAAACTACAAGTGATTTACGATTAAGCTAGCAAGGAAAATTAACACAGCAAGTACAAAATCAATAGCACAGGATCTCCGGGAATTGAACCCGCAATCCATTTAACTCAGTAGCACAGGATCTTCGGGAATTGAACCGACAATTCTTTATATCAATGGCCAGGATCTCCGATAATCAACCCGCACTCCATTCATATCCGTATCACAGAATCTCCGAGAATTGAACCCGCAGTCCATTCATATCAGTATCACAGGATCTCCAGGAATTGAACCCACAATCCTTTTATATCAGTATCACAGGATCTCCGGGAATTGAACCCGCAATCCTTTTTATATTAGTATCACAGGATCCCCGGTAAATGAACCCACAGTCCTTTATATCAGTAGCACCAGATCTCCAGGAATCGAACCAGCAGTCCACATAACACAACACAATCAAACAAGAGAATACGCAGAGAGAAATGAAATACAATGCTAAAATTAACAATTAAATTAAACCCAACATGTTACGGGAAATTCAATTAAGACTAGTAGGCATTTAGACAGTTAATCCTATCTAATCATGCTTCCCTAGCTAACAATGGATAAGTCTTGCAATTAAACCAATCAAATAACAGAGATAACACTGATTGAGCAATTCAAGTAAAGTGGATTTTTCAACAATTTGTGCAACTACACACCCGTCACCTCGCGTACAAGGCATTTAAATCAACACACAATGTATCTTAGCAGAAAAGATCCCCCAGACAAGGTTAGACAAGCCACTTACCTTAATCCCGGTACAAAACCGCTAAGAAATAATGCCCTTGCCATGAGTATCCGGCTCCGAGTGGCCCAAATCTATTCAAACCAATTACATAGTGTAAATAACATGGCAAGTAACTAATTACAATGTTAAAATTAAAGCTACGACATGAAAATGGGTAATATGACCAAAATACTCCTCCAGCCATCGGCTCAAAATCGAAATATTTTTACGTTTTCAGAACGTACTCTCACGAGTCTAACCATATAAAATTTAATTGGAGTTCGTTTGCCCCTTCAAATCATCAAAATTTGTTCTAAGAAATATACACCAAGTTACACCCAATATCCGAAATTAAAGGAAGAATTCTAGTTTAGATTAGTGAATAATAATCATAAGGGAGAAGAAATTGTTTCCCAACAATTGCCTCTGAAAAACCTTCGAAAAATCCCCCAAAATCGAGCTCCCTAGCTTGAGTTTGAGTAAAAATGGAGGAATCCTCATTTTAAAATGTTATATTCTGCCCAGGTATATGGTTCAATGCGATCGCATTCAAGGCCATGCGATCGCGTAGAGTAAAATTGAAGGCCTGTAAAAATGTGCTATGCGATCGTAGCCTAAGGCTTGCGATCGCAGAAGGTTAGAATTTTATACACTGCGATTGCATAGAAGAAAACGGACCCCTGATGCTCAGGCTCAAAATAAACTATGCGATCGCGGACAAGCAATACGATCGCATAGAAGAGGGGGACAGACCTATGTGATCATGGACAGGACTAGCGATTGCATAGAAGAAAATTGTGGACTTCACACCAGCCTCTATGCGATCGCATGGGACCCTATGCGATCACATAGAGTAAAAAAGTCTGCAACAGTTATGACAACAATTCAGATGAGTTCTTCAACTCAAAATGGTTTGTTTAACCCCCGGAAACACCCACGAGGCCCCGGGACCTCAACCAAAACCACCAACCTACTCCAAACCATGATACGAACTTGTTCCAATCATTAAAACACATCATTAAACACAAAAATCATCAAATCAAGGTGTATTCAAGCCTAAGTTTCCACCAAAACTTCCAAAACCTATATTCCATCAAAAACTTGATCAAACGATGTCCGAATGACCTGAAAATTTGCAGACATATCCAAAATCACCCAACGAAGCTACTAAAACTGTCGAAATTCCATTCCAACCCATAGATCAATATCTCACCTATCAACCGGATTTTCAAAAAATTCCAAACTTTGGCATTTCAAGCCTAAATGAGCTACGGACTTCAAAAATACATTCTGAACGCGCTCCCTACCCTAAAATCACCTAACGGAGCTAATGGAACCATTGGATTTCCGTTCCGAGGTCATCTTAATTCTATTCGGAATACGGGCCATTTTTTAACTATTAAGCTCTCATTTAGGGACTAAGTGTCCCAAAATACTCCAAATTCTTGAACCGAACATCCCGGCCAACCAAAATAGTAGAAATGAACTTAGGGAAATTAGTTAATTGAGGATGTTCTTTTTCATTTCAAAAACCACCAGCCGGGTCATTACAAGGATGTTCTTTTTCATTTCAGGTTACCTGTCCTAGACGGACCCAACCAATGTGTTAAGTCCCCCAAGTCAAACGCACCATGATGCAAATAAGCGTTCCTACTAGTGATTCGGTATGAAGTTTTGCTATACTAGGCTAAAAACCTGGTTGTTTGTTCTAGACCGTGTACCCGATCGGATAACTCTAGTCGAGGAAGGAGCTCCTTTTCGGGAACCAAAAGGCCAGCCGGCTTAGAAACTTTAAGAGTCTCTTTCTTATTTTAGGGTTAGAGACTAATAGAATAGGGAGTCTCAATCAGTAAACACATCCCTGGAAGTGAGAATAGAAGGGCTTTCGCACGGTTTACATATACATCACAGAATATCAAAGCAATAAAGCAACATTTAGCACATTTGGGCTCAACATGTAAAAATTAGATAAAATAAAGCCAATTATAAAAATTAATTTAAGCTTAAATTCGAAACTCTAAATACCTATATCTTACTCTTTTTTTCTTTTTCTTTTTTATTTTTCTTTTTTTAGAGGTTGGTCAATCATGCAAGCCGAAACAAACATGTGCGGTGTGGCACGTAACATGCATCAGGATGGACTATTTCATTTTTGGGTACACCTGTCCTAGACGGGCCCAACCCCTGTGTTGAGTCCCCTAAGTCAAATGCACATGATGCATATAAATATCCTAGTAGCGATCTGGCATGAGTTTATTGTTCTTCTAGGTTTAAATCCTAGGTTTATTGGTCTGGACCTGGCTTACCCGAGTGGATAACTCGAGCCGAAGGGGAAGCAGCATACCGGGGATACAGAATCTCACCCGGCTTTGCAACTTAACCAAACCTTGTTCTAAATTTGGGAAAAACTCTCTAACAGAAGAGAAGCTACACGAAGTGCACCCTTCTCCAAGATGTAGAAGAATCAGAAAGAGGAGGTATTCGCAAAAATTTATATACAATTCAACAATATTAAAGCGGTAAAAACATTTAGCACATAAAGCATGGAACATGTATCAAAACCAAATAAAGCCAAATACAACAATTTAACTGAGCTCGAATTCTTGAATCTTGAACTGATGTTCTAGGTTAACCTCCCCAGCAGAGTCACCAGAGCTGTCACACCTCCTTTTCCCGCATTACCCGCGAGGGCGCAAGGGCGTGGTAAAGGGAGTTTTTCCAATTAAAGGACATTCGAATTAGGATTTATTTATTTAATCCAGAGTCGCCACTTGGGAGATTTATGGTGTCCCAAGTCAACAGTTGAATCACGAATCGAGGAAAAGAATGACTCTGTATTACAGTCCACGAACCAAAAATCCAGATAAGGAATTCTGTTAACATGGGAGAAGTTATTAGGCATTCCCGAGTTCCGTGGTTCTAGCATGGTCGCTCAACTGTTATATTCGGCTTATTTATTTGATTTACAACGTGCTTTAACTTATGTGCAAATTTTAACCTTTAACCGCTTTTAATATTACTGTTCAGTATTTTAATAAAAGAATTGCAACATTATGAAAATGAATTTCAAACCACGTCACAATCAAACCCATTATCCTATTCGTATCATTGTTTTTATACTCATATTTATCAACAAGGGAAAATAACATTAATTTAATAAATGCGGAGGACTTTCAAAATAGCGATAAATAATACTAAGGTAAACACTAATGAAATCCTCTACCCAAGACGTGGAGTCACCAGCTCACGAACTACCACTGAATACTACACATAAAGGTTTGAAAGAAAATAACATATATTTGTCTGTCTCGGTACAATAAGACCACATCAAATAATATAAGTAAATTGAAGAGACACCGGCCCTACGGACGCTTGCAAGCTACCTCAGTCTCGGAATACTCAACTCCCACAAATATACGCTACTACTGTTGCTGCTGCTCCTGATCAATACGTGGACCTGTGTAAAAACACACAGAAGTGCAGTATCAGAACAATCCGACCCCATGTGCTGGTAAGTGCCTAGCCTATCCCGGCGAAGTAGTGACAAGCCTAGGACTAGACACTCATATAAACCTGTGTTGTTCTATATACATATGTACACCACAAGATAACAAGAAATATCAAGTATCAATTCAACAAGAATTACCATAAGAGGGGAAACTCAACAGTTAACAACAATTATTAAATCAATAATGGAAATCAGAGTAAAATGGAACTGTAACATCACACAAGGAAATAGCAAATAGTTGCACGACATCACCTTTCGTGCTTTTACTCTCGTCCTCACCAATAAGCAAATAAAAGTGCACGACATCACCCTTTGTGCTTTTACTCTCATCCTCACATCCATGGCACGACATGATCCTTCGTGCATGGTTCAATAACAAGGCACGACATTACCCTTCGTGCATAATCAATATCATAAGGCACGACATGATCCTTCGTGCATAATCAATAACAAGGCACGACATTACCCTACGTGCCTAATCAATAATATAAGGCACGGCATTAACCTTCGTGCAAAACAGTAAACAAGGCACGACATTACCCTTCGTGCATTATCCCTGTTCCTCACCCAAATAACAATCACAGTTAAGGGCAAAGAATGAAAACAATAATCATGAACCATCCCGGCAAGGGACACAACAATCATCACAACAAGGTCTCGGCTAGGGAAATCAATAATCCACTTTACAACTAGTCCCGACAAGTGAAAACAATATTTTACTTTACAATAAGTCCCGACAAGGGAAAACAATGTTCAATTCCACAACCTGGCAAAGGTTCAATAATTCATCTTTAAAACATCTCACAAAGTATATCAACAACGACTCACGGTCATGCTAGACGCCAGTATATGGATGCTCGTCACCATAGCCCATACACCGCACTCGATCACATAGCACATAGCACATACTCATATTCCCTCAAGCTAGGATAGATCAAACACTTACCTCTAGCCTTGAATTCCAAATTATCCTTCCAATATAGCTTTACCTCAAATTTCAGCTCTCAACTTGCTCGAATCTAATCACAATTGATTCCATTACATTAATAAATACTAAATAACTTAATTTGAATGCTTAAAATGGTTTTCTCAAAGTTTACCCCAAAATTTCCCAAAATGCCTTTGGCACCACGTGGTCGAAATTCGTGGTTCGGACCAAATCCGGTTACCCATTCCCTCACGAGTTCAAATATATGATTTGTTTCAAAATCGGACCGCAATTCGGGGTCCAATTTCCCAATTCATGAAAACCCTAGGTTCTACCCAAAAAACAAGAATTTCTACCATGAAAACCTTTGATTTCCTTTGAAAAACATGTTTAATGATGTTAGGAATTGAAAGAATTAACTAAAAAGTGACTTACAAGTGCTTTGGAGTGAATTTGCTCTTGAGGGTTCGTGTGTGGTGTGTTGGGTTTTGAAAGAATGAAGAAAAGAGCTTAAAATTCGTTTAAGTATAAATTTGCATAGCTGCGGATATCGCAATTGCGAACATTTGTTCGCAATTGCGAATACATCAGGTCTGGGGTCTGTGGCTCTCGCAATTGCGAGAAAAAGTTTGCATTTGTGAAATGGGCTGGGGCACTGGGGTTATCGCATTTGCGACAATATGTTCGCATTTCCGAACATAGGCTGATTTCTGAAGGCCTCGCATTTAAGAGTTGTTGTTCGCATTTGCGAACCCAGGAGTTTTCTGGACATCATCGCATTTTCGATCAATGGTACGCATTTGCGAACACAGCCTTGGCCTGCCCCCTTCGCATTTGCGATAAAATCTGGACATTTGCGATAAAATCTTCGCATTTGCGAAGACACCAGCTGGGTGAAAAACCAGCTGTGTTATTTTTCAAAAATTGCTCCAACGGCCTATCAAATCTTTACCGGAGCCCCCCGGGCTCCAAACCAAACATGTACACAACATCAAAAACACATTACAAACTTGCTCGTGCGATCACATCGCCAATAGAACATCGTTTTCATCAAATCAAGCCTCAAGTTCATGATTATCAATCTTTTAGTTTCATAACTTTCAATTTTGGAACTCAAGGTTCAAAACACATCAAACGACATCCAAATGTCACCAAATTTTGCAGAAAGCACATATATAATATTTAAGACTTGTACTGGGCGTCGGAACCAAAATACGAGCCCGATACCAAGGTCATTTAATTCATTTTTCTTTAATAATTTAAGCAAAAACAATTTAACAGAAAAATCCATAACTTAGGCTCTAGGCCTCAGAACTCGACTCCGGACACATGCCCGAGTCCCATATTTTCCCACGGACCTTCCGGGGCCGTCCGATCTCGTGTCCGGGTCCGTTTACCAAAAATGTTGACAGAAGTCAACTATATCAATATTAATATCATTTTTCTTCAAATTTCTCATAGAATTCATTTATTCTATCACAAAAATATTTCCGGCTACATGCCCGGATCGTGCATGTAAATCGAGGCAACATAAAATAATTTTTTCAAGGGCTCGGAAGTGCGGAACAAGTGAGTAAAATAGGTGATGACCCTTTGGGTCGTCACATCCTCCACCTCTAAAACAACCATTCGTCCTCGAACGGACAAGAGAAGGAAGTACCTGAGACGGGGAACAAATATGGGTAGCGGCTCCATATATCAGACTCGGACTCCAAGGTCGATGCCTCAGGTGGCTGACCTCTCCACTGAACACGTACAGAAGGATAATTCTTCGACCTCAACTGTCGAACCTGCCAGTCTAGAATGGCCATTGGCTCCTCCTCATAGGATAAATCATTGTCTAATTGGACAGTACAGAAGTCTAACACATATGTGGGATTGCCGTGGTACCTCGAAGCATAGATACATGGAAAACTAGATGCACGACTGATAAACTAGGTGGCTGAGCTAGTCTGTAAGCCACCCCTCCCACTCGATCTAGAATCTCAAATGGACCAATATACCTAGAGCTGAGTTTGCCCTTCTTCCCGAACCTCATCACGCACTTCATAGGCGACACTGAGCAATACCCGCTCACCAACCATGAAATCTACATCTCGAACCTTACGATCCGCATAAGTCTTCTCTCTAGACTGAGCTGAACACAATCTCTCTTGGATAGTCTTGACCTTGTCTAAGGCCTCCTGAACTAAGTCTTTACCCAACAACCGAGCCTCTCCCGGCTCAAACCATCCGACTGGAGATCGACATCGCCTACCATACAATACCTCGTACGGGGCCATCTGAATGCTAGATGGGTAGCTGTTGTTGTAGCCGAACTCTGCTAATGGCAGAAACTGGTCCCACGAGACTCCAAAATCAATGACACAGGCTCAGAGCATGTCCTCTAGAATCTAAATAGTCCTCTCGGACTGGCCATCCGTCTGAGGATGAAATGCTGTACTCAACTGAACCCGGGTGGCTAACTCCTGCTGGACCGCTCTCCAGAACCGCGAGGTAAATTGCGTACCCCGATCAGAGATAATAGATACCGGCACCCCATGAAGATGAACAATCTCCCTGATGTAAATCTCTGCTAACCTCTCCGATGAGTAAGAGAAAGATACTGGAATGATGTGTGCTGACTTGGTCAGCCGATCAACAATGACCCAAATAGCATCAAATTTCTTCCAAGTCAAGGGAAGTGCAGTAATGAAGTCCATAGTAATCCGCTCCCATTTCCACTCGGGAATTTCGATTCTATGGAATACACCACCAGGCCTCTGGTGCTCATATTTCACCTGCTGATAATTTAGACACTGAGCGACATACACAACGATGTCCTTCTTTATCCTGCACCACAAATAGTTCTGCCGTAAATCCTGATACATCTTCACGGCGCCTGGGTGAATAGAATACCGTGAACTGTGGGCCTCCGCTAAGATCAACTCTAGAATCCCCTCAACATTAGGCACACAAACTCAACCCTGTAATCTCAATACTCTGTCATCATCTAGAGTTACCTTCGTGGCACCTCCCCACAGCATCAATACCGCTCCAAGCCATGTACGCGATGCATCACAATAAACTGTATAAGGCCCTGCACCCGTAGGTAGTATCAACACCGGTGCTGTAGTCAAAGCCGTCTTGAGCTTCTGAAAGCTCGCCTCACACTCATCTGACCACTTAAACTGAGCACCCTTCTGGGTCAACCTGGTTATCGGGGCTGCAATAGAAGAGAACCCCTCTACAAATCGACGGTAGTAACCTGCTATCCCCAAGAAACTCCGGATCTCAGTCACTAAAGCTGGTTGAGGCCATTTCTGAACTGCCTCAATCTTCTTTGGGTAAACCTGAATACCTTCCACTGATACGATATGACCCGGAAATGCCACCAAACTCAACCAGAACTTACATTTCAAAAATTTGGCATATAGCTGATTATCCTTCAGGGTCTGAAGAACCACTCTGAGGTGCTGTTCGTGCTATTCCTAGCTGGGGAAGTATACCAGGATGTCATCTATAAAGACTATCACGAACAAATCAAAATAAGGCATGAACACCTAATTCATCAACTCCATGAATGTTGCTGGGGCATTGGTCAACCCGAAGGACATGACCAAGAATTCATAATGCCCGTATCTAGTGCGAAAGGCTGTCTTAGGAATGTCAGCCGCCCTGATCTTTAGCTGATGGTAGCCCGACCTCAAGTCTATTTTTGAGAACACCCTCGCTCCTTGGAGCTGGTCAAACAAATCATCAATCATCGGCAGTGGATACTTGTTCTTTATCGTCACTTTGTTTAATTGCCGGTAACCAATACACATCCTCATCGAGCCATCCTTCTTTTTCACAAATAACACGGGTGCTCCCCTGGGGGAAACACTAGGCCTGATAAAGCACTTTTCTATAAGGTCTTGCTAGTGATCTTTTAACTCCTTTAACTCCAGCGAGGCCATACGATAGGGTGGAATAGAGATAGGCTGAGTGCCCGGTGCCAGATCAATACAGAAATCAATATCCCTGTCGGGTGGCATGCCCGGCAAGTCTGAAGGGAAATCCTCAGGAAACTGCCGTACAATAGGAACTGAATCAATAGAACGAACTTCTGCGCTGGAATCACGAACATAAGCCAAATAAGCTAGACACCCCTTCTCGACCATGCGTTGAGCCTTAACATAGGAAATGACAGTGCAAACGAAGTGGCTGAATGTACCTTTCCACTCTAGTCGGGGTGATTCTGGCAAGGCCAAGCTCACGGTCTTGGCATGACAATCTAGGATAGCATGGTTTGGGGACAACCAGTCCATCCCCAATATGACACAGAAATCCACCATGTTAATAGCAACAGATCAACACGGGTCTCAAGACCCCCAAAAATAACTACAGACGAACGATGCACCTGGTCGACTACAATGGAGTCACCCACTGGTGAATATACATAAACTGGAATATCCAGAGCATAGCTAGGTATGGCCAGATACTGTGCAAAGTAGAAAGACACATATGAATACGTAGACCCAAGGTCAAATAAAGCGTAAGCACCTCTGCCACAAACAAAAATGGTACCTCTACTCATGGCATCTGATGCCTCTACCTTTGGCCTGGCTGGTAAAGCATAAAATTGGGGATCAGTACCACCCCTCTGAGCTACATCTCTGGGACGGTCATCCACTAGCTGACCCTTACCTCTTGCTGGATGGTCTCTACCTATACGGTCTCGACCTCCACCTCTACGATCTCTACCCCTGCCTCTGGCTAACCGGGCAGGCTGAGGGTCAGTTGGGGCATGAATCATGGGACGAGGGCCCCACTACTAAGTGTTTCCCATCACTCGAGGGCAAAACCTGACAAGATGACCTGGGTCACCACAACCGTAGCAACATTTAGGCTGATGGGGCTGCTGGCCCTGACGACCTGAATGGCCCCCAAGAACACTCTAAAAAGGCTGAGCACTAATGACAGGCTGATTTGAATACTGCTCATGAAATCAACAATCACCTGGTCCACCACGTGAAGCCTGGAGGGATGAATGAAAAGGTCTGTAAGACTGGCCCCTATCAAAAGATTCCCTACCTCCAGAAGAAGAACCACTAAATCTGCCGGAATGATGAGGCCTCTTGTCTGAAGGATAACCACCTCCTCGAGCAAGAGCCATCTCAACTCTACGAGCCGCATTAGCTGCCTCCTGAAAAGATATATCACTCCCAACTCCCATGGCCATCTGAAGTCTAATCGGCTGATTAAGCCCATCTATAAACCTGCGGACCCTCTCCCGCTCTGTGGGGAGTATCACCACCGCATGACGTGCCAGATCAATAAATCTCATCTCATACTGAGTGACAGTCATAGTACCCTGCCGGAGGCACTCAAACTGCCCCCGAAGTGCATCCCGCTGAGTAACAGGGAGAAACTTCTCGAGAAATAACTCTGCAAACTGATCCCATGATAAAGCCGGGGACCCTACTGGTCGAGTCAAACAATAATCTCTCTACCAAGTCTTGGTGGATCCTGAAAGCCTGAATGTGCAGAAGTCAACTCTATTGGATTCCACTATCCCCATAGTCTTGCGAATCTCATGGCAACTGAATAAGAAATCCCGAGGGTCCTCTGATGTGGCACCGCTGAAAGTAGTGGTAAACAGCTTGGAGAACCGATCAAGTCTCCATAAAGAATCAGAAGTCATGGCCGCTCCATCTCCGGCCTGAGCTGTGGTACCTGACCGAGTGGCCACAGCTTGCTGAACCACTAGTGCCTGAGGCTAAAGAGCTACTGGCTACGGAGTACGAGCAACAGGAGTCTGGGCCTCATCCAGCCTAAGAAGCGGCTGGTGCAGCTGGTAGTAAGCCTGCTCTGGCAACGCTGTCCATAAAACCCGCTATCCTGACTAGAGCCTCCCGAAGATCTGGGTAAATAAGGCCTCTCCTGGGATCTGAGCTAGGCCCACTGGAGCTTCTGGGACCTGAACCTCCTCGCCAGTCTCAATATGAGGCTCCACCTCTGGAATAGCTACCGGAGGCTGAGCTCTGCCCCTACCACGGCCTACGATATAGCCTCGGCCCCTGCCCCTCACAGGAGCTGCCTGGGGCTCAGGCTGCTGATCAGCGGACGAAGAAGCGCGTGTCCTCACCATATGCGAAAGGACAGAGTAAAAATTCAATCAGTATTTGGGGATCAAATCGAACGACAAGAAGGAACAAATGAGAGACTCTTTCCTAACTCAATAGACTCTGGAGGACTAGTACAGACGTCTCCGTACCTACCTCTCAAACTCTACTAAGCTTGTTCGTGAGTGGTGAAACCTATGTAACCTAGAGATGATACCAACTTGTCACGACCCGGATTTTCCCCCGACATCGGGATCGTGATGGCGCCTACTCGTGGTATCTCGGCCAGCCACTACATTCAACATTATCATATTCGTATCATTATTTTTATACTCATATTTATCAACACAGGAAAATAACATTACTTTAATAAATACGGAGGACTTTCAAAATAGGGATAAATAATATCAAGGTAAACACTAATGAAATCCTCTACCCAAGACGTAGAGTTACCAGCTCACGAACTACTACTGAATACTACACATAAATGTCTGAAAGAAAATAACATATATTTGTCTGTCTCGGAAAAATGAGACCACAACAAATAATGTAAGTAAGTGGAAGAGACGCCGGGCCTGCGGACTCCTGCAAGCTACCTCAGTCTCAGAATGCTCATCTCCCATGAATATACGCTACTACTGCTGTTGCTGCTCTTGCTCAAAACCTGGACCTGCGCAAAAACACACAGAAGTGTAGTATCAGCACAATCCGACCCCATGTGCTGGTAAGTGACTGGCCTATCCCGACGAAGTAGTGACAAGCCTAGGACCAGACACTCACATAAACCTATGTAGTTCTATATACATATGTACACCACAAGATAACAATAAATATCAAGTATCTATTCAACAAGAATTATCATTAGAGGGGATACTCACCAGTTAACAACAATTATTAAATCAATAATGGAAATCACAGTATAATGGAACAGTTAACATCAAACAAGGAAATAGCAAATAGTTGCACGGCATTACCCTTCGTGCATAATCAATATCACAAGGAATAACATGATCCTTTGTGCATAATCAATAACAAGGCACGACATTACCCTTCATGCCTAATCAATAATATAAGGCACGGTATTAACCTTCATGCAAAATAGTAAACAAGGCACGGCATCACCCTTCGTGCATTATCCCTCTTCCTCACCCAAATAACAATCACAGTTACGGGCAAAGAATGAAAACAATAATCATGAACCGTCCCGGTAAAGGACACAACAATCATCACAATAAGGTCCCGGCATGGGAAAGCACTAATCCACTTTACAACAAGTCCCGGCAAGGGAAAACAATATTTCACTTTACAATAAGTCTGGGCAAGGGAAAACAATGTTCAATTCCACAACCCGGCAAGGGTTCAATAATTAGTCTTTAAAATATGTCACAAAGAATATCAACAACGACTCACGGTAATACTAGACGCCAGTATATGGATACTCGTCACCACATCCTATAAACCGCACTCGATCACATAGCACATAGCACATAATCATATTCCCTCAAGCTAGAATAGATCAAACACTTACCTCTAGCCTTGAAGTCCAAATTATCCTTCCACTATGGCTTTACCTCGAATTTTTGCTCTCAACTTGCTCGAATCTAACCACAATTGATTCCATTACATTAATAAATACTATATAACTTATTTTGAATGCTTAAAAATTGTTTTCTCAAGGTTTACCCCAAAATTTCCCAAAACGCCCCTGGCCCCACGTGGTCGGAAGGTGATTCGGACAAAAATCTGGTTACCCATTCCCTCACAAGTTCAAATATATGATTTGTTTTAAAATCAGACCTCAATTCGAGGTCCAATTCCCCAACTCATGAAAACCCTAGGTTCTACCCAAAAACAAGAATTTCTACCATGAAAACCTTTGATTTATTTTGAAAAACATGTTTAATGATGTTAGGAATTGAAAGAATTGAGTAAAAAGTGTCTTACAAGTGCTTTGGAGTGAATTTGCTCTTGAGGGATCGTGTGTGGTGTGTTGGGTGTTGAAAGAATGAAGAAAAGAGCTTAAAAATTCGTTTAATTATAAATTTGCACAGCCGCGGATATCGCAATTGCGAACATTTGTATGGAATTGCGAACACATCAGGTCTGGGGTCTGTGGCTCTCGCAATTGCGAGAAAAAGTTCGCATTTACCAATTGGGCTGGGACACTAGGGTTATCGCATTTGCGATAATATGTTCGCATTTGCGAACATAGGCGGATTACTAAAGGCCTCGCATTTGCGAGGCGTTGTTCGCATTTGCGAACCCAGGAGTTTCCTGGACGTGATCGCATTTGCGATCAATGGTTCGCATTTGCGAACACAGCCTTGGCCTGCCACCTTCGCATTTGCGATAAAATCTTCGCATTTGCGAAGATACCAGCTGGGTGAAAAACCAGCTGTGTTATTTTTCAGAAATTGCTCCAACGGCCTATCAAATCTTTACCCGAGGCCCCCGGGCTCCAAACCAAACATGTACACAACATCAAAAACACATTGCAAACTTGCTCTTGCGATCACATCGCCAATATAACATTGTTTTCATCAAATCAAGCCTCAAGTTCATGATTATCAAGCTTTTAGTTTCATAACTTTCAATTTTGGAACTCAAGGTTCAAAACACATCAAACGACATCCAAATGTGACCAAACGTTGCAAAAGCACATATATAATATTTAAGACTTGTACCGGGCGTCGGAACCAAAATACGAGCCCGATACCAAGGTCATTTAATTCATTTTCCTTTAATAACTTCAGCAAAAACAATTTTACAGAAAAATCCATAACTTAGGCTCTAGGCCTAAAAATTCGACTCCGGACACATGCCCGAGTCCGATATTTTCCTACGGACCTTCCGGGACCGTCCGATCTTGGGTCTGGGTCCGTTTACCAAAATTGTTGACCGAAGACAACTATATTAATATTAATATCATTTTTCTTCTAATTTCTCATAGAATACATATATTCTATCACAAAAATCTTTCCGGCTACATGCCCGGATCATGCACGTAAATCAAGGCAACATAACATGAGTTTTTCAAGGTCTCGGAAGTGCAGAACAAGTGAGAAAAATAGGTGATGACCCTTTGGGTCGTCACACATTTCGATTTTATTGAGATTTCGATTTGGGTCACATAAATATGGACCCGAGTTTAGGGATATAAGATTATTAAATATGCTCTTAAAGCTACTAACGCGTTATTATTTTTCGGGAAAGCCGTGAAATTCTTTAAACAACCTGTCCCGAAAGCTAAGTATTTTAATATATACATTTCTGAGGGCCCCGCAGTTTGTGCATTTTATTTGGCGAGGCTCATCTTGTTTATTTTAAAATGGATAATCCTAAAGTGACTATATTTTTTATTAAATTCATCTCTAAAATAAAAGAGAAAAACCCTAATTAATTACATGCTTTATTAAAAAAAACATAACATATTAATTCCTAGATTAAGACAAATGTTAACAGTGAGAAATATTACTAAAATTGAAATTAAAACTATGATGACCTGGTCCGTCATCACGTGAGTTCCGTCACGTTTTCTCCGTTATATGCTTGTTCATGTTTCAATATATGTGTTTGGTGAATTTGAGTCAGTTCGGATCGAGTTTGATAGAAAATGAGAAAAATAATCTCTTTGATAAAGGAATAGTTGGCAAAAGCCAACCGGATGTTGACTTGTGAATAAGAGGGCTCAAAATCAAATTTTGATGGGTCGAGTAGATCGGGGGATCATTTGTGGCTTAGGAGAGTGATCGTAATTGAATTTGGAGGTTCAGTGTAGAATTAGTCTTGAATTGGCGAAGTTGGAATTTTGGCGAAAGTCGGTCGATAGTTGAGTTTTAATCCTGGCGTCAAAATTGAATTCTGACAGTTGCAGTAGCTTCTTATGGTGATTTTGGATATGTCTGCAAATATTTAGGTCATTCGGACATTGTTTGGTTGGGTTTTTGATTGGATGTTGGTTTCGCAAGTTTTAGTTGAAACTTCTGGCTTGAATTCGCTTTGATTTAATGATTTCCGTGTTTAAGGATGTGTTTTTATGATTGGATAAAGTTCGTATCGTGTTTTGGAGTAGGTTGGTGGTTTTCGTTGAGGTCTTGTGGGCCTTGGGGTGAATCCGGGGGTCCAATGGACCATTTCTAGCATTTTTGAAGGGCTGTTGGTTGCTGGTATTTATTGCAGATGGATGCTCTATGCGATTGCATAGGGATGTTGCAATCGCATAGAAGGATGAAAATGGGCTTCCGAGTTGTTCTATGCGATCACATAGAAGGGGCTGCAATCGCATAGCTTTGTGTTTTTGTTCTCGGCGATCGCATAGCATATGGTGCAACAGCATAGTGCATTTTTGGCCTAGGGTCCCTGGATGTCATTTGTTCTATGCGATCGCAACGCAGCAGTCCCATCGCCTAGTAGTAATTTTGGAGCTAGAAAATTGTTCTATGGGATCGCAATGCAGGTCCGCGATCGCATAGCATTAAAATATGGAGTGTAAAATTTGTTCAATGCGATCGCAATAGAGGGATAAAATTGCATAGTGTAACTACCTGGCTGACATAAGGGTTAAATGAAACATTTCAGTCGCATTTTAAGGGACATTTTTCTCCATTTTTGAGTACCTTGAGAGCTAAATGACGGAAATTGAAGGGAATTTCATCGGGAAGTTATTGGAGGTATATCTCGTGGTCTTAATACATCATTTTATCGAAAAATCTTCCATTCATTCTCTAAAATTGGGTATAAATTAAGGGAGTTAGAGCCTGGATTTTTTTTCTATGAAAAATCATCTTTTGCCGGTTCATTTGAAGTACGATTTTGATTAATTCTATATGCACGGACTGTGGCGAGATAGGGATTCTGAAAATGTAACTTTTGTAATTTTTCGAGAAGCGGGCCCGGGGCTCGGGTTATGGCAACTTCGTGTTTTTTGTTGTTTTCGAGTCCTTTTGATTGGGTTATGATTCATTAGCCTATTTTGATGTATTCTTATTGGTTTTGATTAGATTTGGCACCTGAGGAGGTCGATTAGTGAGGCAAGCGCAAGGCGAGCTAGGACTTTTACTTGTTCGAGGTGAGTGGTAGTAATGAATGATATACTGAGGGTTTGACACCCCGTATTTGCACTATACAGCGCTATGTTGAGATGAATCACGCGTCATGTGACGAGTGTGGTGATATTGCTGTAAGGCCCCATAAAATTTTTGTGCATGAAACCTAGTAGCCGTGGTGCCATGGTCCGAATAATGTGTTAGGAATGCGTAGAAGGGCACTACTAGACACGGCTCCGAGACATCCTTGGACACTTAAAAACCTTAGGCTCTGATACCAAGTTTGTCACGCCCCAAATCGAGGGACATGACCGGCGCCTGACCGGGTAGCCCCAGTCAAGCGGACCTGGGTACCTTTCATTCCCATGTGTTACCCCTGTGTTGATTGTTTCTCATTAACCAAATACCTTACCAATTATAACTGATTTCACAATATACAAACATAACCATGTGAGTGATTCATTAACAAGTTTACAGTTTTTACAACGCCCGACATAATATATACATGAGCCTCGAATTCCACAGTTTACATGTCTACGGAACCTCTAGGATACAAAGGACGATACAATACTTGCCGGTAACAAGGCTCCGGCTATACCTTACACAAAATCAAAATAAAGTCTAAACAAGAGTGGCAGGAGCCACGCAGGGCCCCGAAAGGAAAGGGGCTCACCAAAACGGGCAGTGGAAGATGAAGGATGCTACTGCCGATAAGCTGAAGTACCTGCTACTGATTCACCTACAATCATAATACGAATGTAGCGTCCCCGGTAAAAGGGACGTCAGTACACTGGAATTGTACTAGTATGTATGGGCAAACTTTGTCCCAAGTAAACTCAAGCCATTAACAAGAAATCACGATGATAATACAGCCAATGAATTACATCAAGAATCAATTAAGCCAGCCAACCATGTTTTCCACATTTTTCCTCATTTCGGATAATTCTCAACACAAAGCACGTTTAAGATCAACAAGTAGAACAACCACAAATCAATAACGTAAAACACAAGTAGTCAAACAAAGGGGCAATCAGTGCCCCACAGGTTGCAAACTCTCCTGCTGTCTCCTTTCACAATTTCACATCAATGATTTTATATCATGTTTCAATAGCGATTTCGATCACTTTCCATCCTTATTACCTCGTCCACCTTTATTACCTCGGCCACCCTTGTCACCCCAACCCACACCTTATTACTTCATGTTGTGGCGCGCAACCCGATCCCACCGTACAGTTTCAAACACAACAATCACAAACAACAAATAAGGCACTGCACACAATTACAACAAATTCAAATAAGCAACTTACAATTCGATTCACATTCTCAAATACTTTTCAAACTGATATCACAACCAAGTTACCATATTCAAGAGTACACACACAAGTATGTTCAATAATTTACCACAATTCAAGTGTTTCATCTTTTTCCACAAGAAACCAAATATGCCACCACAACAATTGTTCTCAGTTCTTTACCAATTTCAATTCCCTTGTTATCTTTCAATTCATATTTCACACCACACCACATGTAGTTCAACATCAACTGAATACCCAACAATGATATCGAAGAATCACATACAATCTCTCAAATTAACACATGCCAAACAATTTCACACATATGGGCGATTTTACAAGAATCAAAATTAGCCATACATACCTCGATTGAGTTTCCTTAAGTTACTACAACACTCCAAAAACTCTATCAATTCCAATCTACTATGAGACATAACAAAATTAAACATATATTAGAAAGATATTCATGAAACTAGCTCATTTGAGCATTTTATCAAATACTAGTTGAGCATCTTGATTTTAAATCCCCTTTTCAAGATTTCCTTCTTTCCCTAACCCAATCTTACTTATTTAAGTTAAACAATCTTCCATTAAACCTAAGTTGTACATGCATGTATACACAATACTAATAAACCCAAGAATCATACCTCAATAACTCATCTTATACACAAAAAACTCGAAATTAAAACCCTAGGGTATAGAATCTTACCTCTTAGATGAAGAAATTGCTATTGGGTTCTTGATTCTTGAAGATTGATGCAAGATTTGGATGATTTAAATGTTGGGTTCCTCCTTCTCTCTCTAAAATGCTCTCACCACTCTCTAAAATCAGTAACAAATGACCCCAAAATGAACCCCAAAGCCTATATATTGAAATGGGGTCGGGTTATAAAAATAGAAGAATTAAACCTGCGATGTCAATTATGCTATAGCAGAATGGACCGCAGAATGAACATGCTGGCCGCACAATGCACCGCAAAATTGGTACCCAAAACTGGGCTTCACTGGTTCAATCTGCGACAGAAATGCGACCGCAGAGTTAACAATGCAACAGGAAATGCGGTCGCACATTTGACACAAGACAACATTTTCCAACCTTTGGTAATTTGATCATAACTTTGTGTAGGAATGTCCAAATGACGAACGGTTTGAAGCGTTAGAAGCTAGAATCAAAGGGATTTCATTTTATATGCTATTCACCACATGAAACCTTATACACAATTATATATGATCCTTTGAAGAGGAGCCTTGTACGAATCCATTTGGAATTTTGGCCTATTTCGAAAACCTTCCCATTTGGCATACACTTGGGCTTCCATTTGGACCTCATATCACTTACCATAAGACTCATACTCATATTTAGAAAGTATAATTGATGTCCATCATGTTCATAGCACATAAAATATAATAATTAGCCTACGTGGAACCACATAATCCTATATTACTTAGCGAAATTTTTTGGGGCCTTACACCGAGGTAATAAGGGTGGACGAGGAAATAAGGATGGAAACCGATCGAAATCGCAAATGAAATTGACACAAAATCATTGATATGAAATTGTGAAAGGAGACAGCAGGAGAGTTTGCAACCTATGGGGCACTGATTGCCCCTTTGTTTGACTACTTGCAATTTATGTGGTTGATTGGTTGTTGTTCTATTTGTTGACCTTAAACGTGCTTGTGTTGAGACTTATCTGAATTGAGTAAAAGGTGGGAAACATGGTTAGTTAGCTTAATTGATTTCTTGATGTAATTTATTGGCTGTCTTGTCATCGTGATTCTTGTTTAACGGCTTGAGTTTACTTGGGACAAAGTTTGTCCATACATACCAGTACGATTCACGTGTACCGACGTCCCTTTTGCCGGGGACGCTACATTCGTGTTATGATTGTAGGTGGATCAGTAGCAGGCACTTCAACTCATCGGCAGTAGTATCCTTCACCTTCCACTGCTCGTTTTTGGTGAGCCCCATTCTTCCTCGGGGCCTTGTGTGGTTCATGCCACTTTTGTTTAGACTTTATTTTGGTTTTGTAAGGTATAGCCGGAGCCTTGTTACCGGCAAATATTGTATTCCCTTTTGTACCTAGAGGCTCTGTAGACATGTAAACTGTGGGACTCCAGTCTTATGTATATATTATGTTATGTCGGGCGTTGTAAAAACTGCAAACTTGTTAATGAATCACTCGTATGGTTTTGTTTGTTTATTGTGAAATCATTCATGGTTAGTAAGATATTTGGTTAATGAGAATCAATCAACATAGGGGTAATGCGTGGGAATGAAAGGCACCCAGGTCCGCCTGACTGGGGCTACCCGGTCAGGCGCCGGTCATGTCCCTTGATTTGGAGCGTGACAAACTTGGTATCAGAGCCTAAGGTTTTAAAGTGTCTTAGGATGTCTCGGAGCCGTGTCTAGTAGTGCCCTTCTTATCGGAGTGTTGTCGACCACATCAGATAAGTTGGGGGCTGCACGGGCATTTAGGAATTTACCTATTTCTTTTTTAATCTATATCGTGCGGTAAAGTGCAATGTGGAAATATTTGTGTCTAATTCGTGCCTTGTTCCCAAATTTTCAGAATATGGCGCCTAAGAAGAAGGCTAGACTCGGCCTTGGGGACAATGCTGGCCCGAGTTCGGCTGCTAATCATGTACCGATGTCGTGGGTGAGAATGGCCCACCAGTCTTGAATTTGCCTGGCCCGTCTATTCAAAACCCAAGTGTCTCTATTCCAGCTGCAGCAGAGGATGCCACCATTCCTCCTGCCAGTGTTGCTGACTCAGATACAGTTCCCGCTTCGGGTTCTGGTATCTCTAATGAGGATCTTAGGGGATCCATTCATATGTTAACATAGTTAGTGGCCGCCCAGGCACAAAGATCCCATGATGCCCCTGCATCCTCCAGCGGACAGGGAGATTCCTCCGGCTCAAGAGTCCACCAGTTCTTGCCATTGGCCCCTCCAGAATTCTCAGGTACCGATCCAGAGGCTGACCCATAGGACTTCCTTGATAAGATATACAAGAACCTCAGAGTGATGAAGGCTACAAATATAGAGGGGGTAGAGTTGGAGTTTTACAGGCTGAAGGGAGCGGCACGTTCATGGTTCGAAATGTGGGAGGATTCCCGTGAAGAAGGGAGCCCTCCGGCCAGATGGGATGAGTTCGTGGATGCATTCATGGACCACTTCTTGCATGCTGAGACAATGGAAGCCCGTGCTACTGAGTTCGAGGTCCTCAAACAGGGCAGTATGAGTGTTGGGAGTATCAAATGGAGTTCGTAAGGTTGTCCAAGTACGCTCCTCATTTAGTGTCGACCATAGATGCCTGGGTTCGACGGTTTGTTCAGGGCCTTTGCCCTTTGGTAGTGAATGAGGCCGCCACAGCAGCTTTGCATTCAGATATGAACTATGGGAGGATCGTGGGGTTTGCTCATGCCACAGAGGCCAGGAAATTGAAGATTCGTGCAGAAAGAGAAAGTAGCAGCAGGGCCCGGTCAATGGGTCATTTAGGGAGATCACTTCCAGGGAGAGGGTCAATAGGGCCATCCCAGTCATATTCTCAGTCCTCCACCAGTGCACCGCCATCTGTGCACAGTCATAGCTCTCGAGACCCGGTTTAGTCAGCAGGAGGTCTCGTCAGTCTGGTCGTCCTGGGTTGAGGTCCCAACAGTAGGGGAGACCTACATGCCCCAAGTGTGGGAGATTTCATACAGAGACTTGCTACCTTGACATCCCGGTGTGCTTCGGGTGCGGGGTGAGAGGTCACATTCAGCGGGACTGCCGTGCACCCCGTCAGGGTATAGGTAGGGGATCTGCTCAATCATCCGGTTTTTCGGTTGCTACATCATCAGCGCGTACTCTAGCATCGGTAGGGCATGGTGTAGCTAGGGGTGGAGCTCATGGTAGGGGTGGACCTAGCCTTTCTATGCATTGAGTGGCCGCCAGAGTGCCGAGGCTTCTCCAGGTGTTGTTACAGGTATCCCATCTTTTCAGACTATTGATTGCTATGCCCTTATTGATCCGGGGTCCTCCTTATCCTATGTTACTCCGTTCATTGCTTCAAGTTTTGGGATAGAACCCAAACAACTTCATGAGCCGTTCTCTGTGTCGACTCCGGTTGGTGATTCTATTTCAGCCTCACGAGTCTATAGATATTGTGTTGTCACGGTGAGTGTTCGTGTTACCACAGCCGATCTTATTGAGCTTGGGATGGTTGATTTTGATGTAATTATGGGGATGGATTGGCTCTATTCATGCTTTTCCAAGCTTGACTGTAGGACGAGAGTTATGAGGCTCGAGTTCCCTAAGGAACCAATTATCGAATGGAGAAGAAATGGTCTAGTGCCAAGGGGTAGGTTTATTTCCTACCTTAAGGCCTCAAAGATGATTAAGAAGGGGTGTATCTATCACTTGGTTCGGGTAACGGACACCACCTCAGAGGTGCCTACCCTCGAGTCCGTGCCAATTGTGAATGAATTTCCTGAAGTGTTTTTGGATGAGCTTCCAAGCATTCCACCGGATAAGGAGATTGATTTTGGGATCGATGTATTGCCAGATACTCAGCCAATATCCATTCCACCATACAGGATGGTGCCGGCAGAGTTAAGGGAGTTAAAGGAGCAGCTGAGGGATTTATTAGAGAAAGGGTTCATACGACCGAGTGTGTCACCGTGGGGTGCTCCGGTTCTTTTTGTCAGGAAGAAGGATGGCTCACTTCAAATGTGTATTGATTATCGGCAGCTCAACAAAGTCACCAGCAAGAATAAATATCCTTTGCCTCGAGTGGATGATCTGTTTGACCAATTGCAGGGAGCGAAGTTCTTCTCAAAGATTGATTTACGGTCTGGGTACCACCAGTTGAAAATCAGGGAGCAGGATATTCCTAAGACCACCTTCAGAACTCGTTATGGTCACTTCGAGTTTTTGGTCATGTCTTTTGGGCTAACCAATGCCCCAGCATCTTTCATGGACCTTATGAATCGGGTATTCAAGCCATTCCTAGATTTCTTTGTGATTGTATTCATTGACGACATCCTCATCTACTCTCGGAGCAGGGAAGATCACGCCGTTCACCTTAGAGTAGCATTGCAGACCTTTATTCAGCATCAATTGTATGCCAAGTTCTCAAAATGTGAGTTTTGGTTGTAGTCCGTAGCCTTTCTAGGGCATGTTATTTCCAGTGAGGGAATTCAGGTGGATCCTTAGAAGATTGCGGTAGTGAAAGATTGGCCTAGACCCACGACCCCAACAGAGATTCGTAGCTTCTTGGGTTTGGAAGGGTACTATTGGAGGTTTGTAGTGGGATTCTCAACCCTCACTTCCCCATTGACGAAGCTAACGCAATAGGCAGTTAAGTTCCAGTGGTCCGAAGCATGTGACAAAAGTTTCCAAGAATTGAAGTCAAGATTGACCTCGGCACTAGTATTGGCCTTGCCAGAAGGCACAAAGGGATTTGTGGTTTATTGTGATGCCTCCAGGGTCAGTTTGGGATGTGTATTGATGCAGTGCGGAAAGGTTATAGCTTATGCTTCTTGGCAACTCAAGAACCATGAGAAGAATTATCCGACGCATGATTTGGAGCTTCCAGCTGTTGTGTTTGACTTGAAAATACGGCGACACTATCTTTATAGGGTTCATGTAGATGTGTTTTCCGACCACAAGAGCCTCCAGTATTTGTTCAAATAGAAGGACCTAAATCTGAGGCAACGACGGTGGTTAGAATTGCTTAAGGACTATGATATGAACATATTGTACTATCCAGGGAAGGCAAATGTGGTATCCGATGCTCTTAGTCGAAAATCCATGGGTAGTTTGGCTCATTTGGGTGTGGATCAGAGACCCCTGGCTTGGGAGGTTTACCAATTAGCTAGTTTTGGGGTTCGTATCTCTGTGTCAGACGAGAGGAAGGTTTTGGTGCATAATGGAGCAGAATCATCATTGGTCGCAGAAATCAAGGAAAAATAGTTCATGGATCCAACATTGGTTCGGGTAAAGGAAGCAGTTATGAATGACAAGACCTCAGCATTTGTACTCAGCAGCGAGGATGGTGTATTACGGTGTCACGGTAGACTATGTGTTCCAGGTGTGAACGAGCTTCGGGAAAGAGTAATGGCAGAGGCTCATGTTTCCATGTATTTGGTGCACCAGGTTCCACAAAAATGTATCATGATCTTAAGGAGACTTATTGGTGGAACGGTATGAAAACGGATGTGGAAAGATTTGTAGCTAGATGTCCGAACTGCCAGCAAGTGAAGGCCGAGCATCAACGACCCAGTGGATTAACTCATCTTATAGAAATACCAAGGTGGAATTGGGAGATGATCAATATAGATTTCGTGGTGGGGTTACCTCGCATTCAGCATAAGCTCGACTCAATATGGGTGATAGTGGATCGACTCACCAAATCAGCCCACTTCCTGCCTGTCAAGTCCACTGATACTGCGGAGCAATATGCAAGGTTGTATATTAAGGAGATAGTAAGGCTTCATGGCACTCCACTTTCTATTATCTCGGATCGCGGGGATCAGTTCACAGTAACTCTTGGAAGAAGTTTCAGCAAGGTTTGGGAACTCAGGTGAATCTCAGCACAGCTTTCCATGCGCAGATCGACGGTCAGGCCGAGCGGACCATTCAGACGCTTGAAAATATGTTGCGGGCTTGTGTCTTGGAATTTAAAGGTAACTGGGATGAACACTTGCCACTGATAGAATTTGCTTACAATAACAGCTATCACGCTAGCATTAAGATGGCCCCGTTTGAGGTACTGTATGGGAGTAGGTGTAGGTCACCAATCGGGTGGTTTGAGGTAGGTGAAGCGGTTTCTAGGGCCAGATATGGTGTACGAAGCTATGGGAAAAGTTAAGGTTATCCAGGAAAGGATGAAAACTGCACAGAGTTTCTAGAAATCCTATGCAGACGTTCACCGAAGGGACTTGGAGTTTCAAGTCGATGATTGGGTATTTTTGAGGGTATATCCTATGAAGGGAGTCATGCGATTCGGAAAGAAAGGGAAATTGAGTCCTAGGTATGTCAGGCCATATCGGATCGTTCAAAGGATTGGTCAAGTTGCTTATAGGCTAGAGTTGCCTCCTGAGATATCATCAGTGCACCCGATATTCCATGTGTCCATGTTGAAGAAAGTGATTGGAGATCCATCCACCATCATGCCGGTCGAAGCTATAGAGGTTAATGAAGATTTGTCATATGAAGAAGTTCCAGTTGCCATTCTTGATAGGCAAGTCCGTAAGTTGAGAAATAAGGAAGTTGCCTCTATTAAAGTATTGTGGCGAAGTCAACAAGCTGAGGAGTCCACATGGGAAGCAGAAAAAGAGAAGAAGTACCCCCATTTGTTTGATCAAGCCTAGAAGAAATTAGGTGACCCTTCTACTCCTAGTAACTGCCATCTTGTCCAAGATGTTTCCCTCTTAGTATTAGTAAAGTCTCCTTCATTTTGTAATGAGTTAAATGTGTTGTTACCTTGGGTCACTTGAACCTTTCTTGATAAATGAAAGCCTTATAAAGATTTACGCGTTAAATACACAACTAATAATAAGTGTAGATTGGTAATGGTTTGTTGAGTGTACATGGTGTGTTAAAATGGTTAAATAAGGTAAGAACTCATTAAAGTGACTAGTTTATGTGCATTTGTTGACGTAAGAAAGTGTATACAAGTTGTGGAAAGTGTTGTATTTGTGTATTGTTGGTGGTAACGTGTTTCGGGGGCCCTCTGACAGGTGGATATGTCCATAATACAAAGGAAACTCTGGCGAAATTTTTCTAAAATATAAGAGTTAGTTAAAATTTTGATAGTTTGCATATCATGTCTTTCAAAACCAACTCATTTTCAAAATCCTCATTCGAGGACGAATGGTCTTAAGGGGGGAGGATGTAAGGCCCCGTAAAAGTTTTGTGCATGAAACCTAGTAAAGAGTAAGTTTTTCTAGAAAAGTGTCGATTCTGCGGTCAGGAATACGACCGCAGATCTGCTATGTGGACCGCATCCTTGCCGCAGAGCTTAACAGTAGGTTTGCAAAAATTGGTGTTGAGAATGCGGTCGATATGCGATCGCAGAATGGATCTGTGGACCTCAGATCTACTGCATAAATTCTCGAAGGTTTTTGAGTGTCCAATCTGTGGTGCACTATGCGACCGCAGATCAAGAATGCGGACCGCATTTTTGTCGCATTCCGTAACAGAACTTGTGTAAGTTTTGAGGCAATTCTGCGGTCACTATGCGGACCGCATGTTGATTCTGCGATCGTAGATGCGACCGCAGAATTTACCCGGCCTAGGAATTTTATGAAATTTGACCCGACCTCTTCTTTAATTTAACGCCTTTCTCCTTCATTTTATCATATCATCTTACCCAAATTAGAGAGAGAAGAGAGGGGTTTTAGAGAGAGAAGTCCTTTATCTTGAAAGAGTGTTCCAACCATTTAGTCCAAAGGATTCTAGGGCCAAGATTCAACTTCCCCAATCTTTACAAGGTAAAAGCCCTAACTGTTTTCTTTGATTTTTAGTTTTAAAATGGGTAAAAGAGAGGTTTGCATATAATAGCTTTTGAAACTAGAATGTTACACTCATGCATGACTATTGAACTTGATTTTTAGTAAAGAGGAAGTGAATAGGTGTAAGAGTCTACAAAGTGAGGTCGGCAAAGATAGGGTAGCTTGGCTAAGCATAAAATAGGAAGTTAACGGAAGAAAACTCGATACCAGGTATGTATGGCTAATTTTGATTCTTGTGAAATCGCCTATATGTGTGAGATTGTTTGGTTCGTGTTAATTTGACAAATTGTGTGAAATTCTTGATGTTGTTGTTGGATACTCAAATTGTTGCTGAACTACGACTGATGTAATATGGGATACAAATCGAAAGATAAATGAGAGTGAATTTGGTAAAAGAATTGTGAATAATGGTTATGATGGCATATATGGTACCTTGTGGAACGGAAATGAAACACTTGTGGTATGGTAAGTTATTGAACATAACAGTATGAACATTCTCGATTTTGGAACACTTGTAACATGGTTGTAATATTGGCTTGAGAAGTAATTGAAAACATGAACCAATGTGTAAGTTACTTATTTGAACTTGTTGTAATTGTGTGTAGTATATTATCTGCTGTTTGTGATTATTGTGTTTGAAAATTGTATGGTGGGATTAGGTTTCATGCCGCAACATGAAGAAATAAGGTGTGGGTTGGGGTGATAAGGGTGGCCGAGGTAATAAGGGTGGACGAGGTAATAAGGATGGAAAGCGATCGAAATCGCAAATGAAATTGACACAAAATCATTGATATGAAATTGTGAAAGGAGACAGCAGGAGAGTTTGCAACCTGTGGGGCACTGATTTCCCCTTTGTTTGACTACTTGCAATTTATGTGGTTTATTGGTTGTTGTTCTATTTGTTGACCTTAAACGTGCTTGTGTTGAGACTTATCTGAATTGAGTAAAAGGTAGGAAACATGGTAACATGGTTAGTTAGCTTAATTGATTTCTTGATGTAATCTATTGGCTGTCTTGTCATCGTGATTCTTGTTTAATGGCTTGAGTTTACTTGGGACAAAGTTTATCCATACATACCAGTACAATTCAAGTGTACTAACGCCCCTTTTGCCGAGGACGCTACATTCGTGTTACGATTGTAGGTGGATCAGTAGCAGGCACTTCAGCTCATCGGCAGTAGTATCCTTCACCTTCCACTGCTCGTTTTTGGTGAGCCCCTTTCTTCCTCGGGGCCCTGTGTGGTTCACGCCACTTTTGTTTAGACTTTATTTTGGTTTTGCAAGGTATAGTCGGAGCCTTGTTACCGGCAAATATTGTATTCCCTTTTGTACCTAGAGGCTCTGTAGACATGTGAACTGTGGGATTCCAGTCTTATGTATATATTATGTTATGTCGGGCGTTGTAAAAACTGCAAACTTGTTAATAAATCACTCGTATGGTTTTGTTTGTTTATTGTGAATTCATTCATGGTTAGTAAGATATTTGGTTAATGAGAATCAATCAACACAAGGGTAATGCGTGGGAATGAAAGGCACCCAGGTTCGCTTGACTGGGGCTACCCGGTCAGGCGCCGGTCATGTCCCTCGATTTGGGGCGTGACAATTGCGACTGGGGATTTGGACTTGGTCCTTCCCGATTGATAGTTTAATGTGCATATTGACTGAGACTTAGCTTATACCTGTATAATTGGGCTAGTTGCCATGTTTGGGGCTTTGTGCCGATCTGTAGAATATTAGGGAAGTCTGTGGAGCTAAATGACCCCTATATCATGTTGATCACATACACTCAGTCATACTCATAGCTGTATAGCTTGACATGAACCAGTACTGGATGTGTACTCTAAGTGAGAATACATAGGGTTGAATACCCTGTTATAGCTGAGTGGGACCGAGGGGCCAAGTCTATATTGACTGAGAGGAGTCGAGGACCCATAGTGAGGTATTGATAT
>JASVEL010008416.1:0-86349 GCA_032618575.1 Nicotiana noctiflora | reverse complement strand
ATAATGAACCCAAGCAATTTTCCAACTGGAACCCCGAATTCATACTTTGCGGGATTCGGTTTCAGGTTGTATCTTTTCAGTCTGTTGAAAAACTTCCTCAGATTTTCCATGTGATCAATGGCTTTCTTGGATTTGATGATGACACCATCCACATACACTTCGATCTCCTTGTGTATAATGGTAGTGATGGGCCTCAGGTGGCCCTTGCATTCTTAACCCGAACGACATCATTTTGTAGCAGTATATTCCCCACGGTGTAATGAAAGCCCTTTTCTCTGCATCTTCTTTATCCATATATATCTGATGATACCCAACAAAACAAATGATTGCAACTCATGCTTGGCGTAATTGTCGATCATGATGTGTATGTCTGGCAAGGGGAAGTCATCTTTTGGATTGGCCTGGTTGAGATACCAGTTGTCGAAAGAGACTCTAACCTTCCTGTCCTTCTTGGTACACGTTGGATATTCCACTACCCTGAGAACCTTAGCTTTGACCTACTTAGGGACCTCTTCTTTGATTTTCAAACTCATGTCTGGCTTGAATTTTCTAAGCTTCCATTTTACCGGTGGACATTTTAGATTACTCGACAGTTTGTGAGCCACAATAGATGTACTCAGCCCAGTCATGTCATCTCGTATTCCTCCTTTTCTGATGATGACAAATGAACGATGATCCGTGTTTCTTTGATGTTTTCTGTGTCTCCCAAGTTAACAATCTCAGTCTCATCCAGGTTGGACTTAGGTCTATTCTTAAAATTCTCAAATTCTTTAGTAATTTCTTCCGGTATATCATTCTCCTCTGAATCGATGTTCGTATGTTGTGTTATCTCATTGCACGTCACAGTCATTGGTTCATCATGATATGTAATAGTAATGCTGTATAATTAAAGTAATGAGAGAAAATGATAAGAGTAAGATTTATAAGAAAATCAAAAGGCTTTGATAAATTCCATAAATATTTTGAACATTGGAGCCCTTTCTTGCAGAAAATAAAAATGCAAAAGGAAAGTAACACTAGTAAAATAAAATAGTGCATGATGATTGTTCATCCTTGCTATCCCAAGGCTCGCCGGGCTCTAGTAGTTCTGACGGTCAAGTTATTGAGGCATGCTCCTCTTTTTACAACTTGTATGGAAGGGCCTTCCTTCACCTCCTTGTCAAAAATGATACAACATTCCATATTATCATCTTCCAGGAACAAATCCCTCACTGCTGCCAATGCTTCTTCTTCTTCTGACCACCCGTAAATGACCTCGGCCGGCTGGAAAGTCTACTCCAAACATGTATTGGTTTCTCCAAAGAATATTAAGGGCCTCTCCATAGTGGCGACCAGTTTTTGAACTCCTCGCAAGTATACTCGTATCCGAATCCGAATGTGGTGCCAAGTTTCTTGAGCTTGATGGGCTTAGCAATTTCTTGGAGGTTCTTGCCAAGTCCCTTGCTTGGTTTGTACTCGCTCCAGTTTAATAGTCTTTCAATTTTGTTATCCCACCATTTATCTTTATTAATGGCGTTGATTCGCTCGATGTGGTGGTAAGTTTCCCCGCCTATCCATCTCCTTCTTCAAATTGCCAGAATGGTTTGGTGACTGTATATGGGATTGCTTCCATCGTCGTGAATGATCACCTCTTGGTGGTTCCATTCAAACTTCACTGCCTGATGTAGTATTGACGCTACGGCCCCAGCGGCATGAATGCATGGTCGTCCTGACAACATATTGTAAGATGTCGGTACGTGTATCACTTTCAAATCAACATCAAACCAAGTAGGTCCTATATGAAAACACAAGCTAATTTCCCCAATAGTAGACTTTGAGAACTGTCTAAAGCTTTGACGTTGATGGCCCCGTCCTTGATCTCATGTAGCCCTTTTCCCAATGTCTTAAGTGTTACCAACAGAAAAATATTGAGGCTGGACCCTCCATCAACCAGGATCCCGGTGAAAAAATAATCTTCGCACTGTATGGTGATGTGCAATGTCTTGTTGTGACTTAACCCTTCTGGCGGGAGCTCATCTTCGTGGAAAGTGATCTTGTTACTTTCCAATACCTGGCCCACCATATTCGCCATCTCTCCGCCAGTGATGTTACTTGGTACATATGCCTTGCTCACCACTCTTAACAAGGCATTCTTGTGTGCATCAGAACATAGCAAGGCGAGGATAGAAATCAGTGTCGGTGTCTTGTTCGACTGATCAATGACTGAGTATTCTTTGGCTTGTATATTTCTCTAGATATCCTTGAGCCTAGTTTCAGTGATGGCTGGCCGACTAGAGGCCTGCTTGCTTGACTCAGCCAAATGCTCTGGGGTATAAACCCTGCCGGTTGTTATCATACCCCGAGCTGCAAACAGCTTCCCCAAACAAGACCTTCCCCTTTCTTCTGGCCTCGACTGTGTAGTCCCAAGGTATGGCCTTTGTGTGAAATGGTGTTACTGCCGACATTACCACTGGGATTGGCGTGGCTATCTCTACTCTGAACGGAGCAGGTCCTTTAGGTGGTAAACCTGCAACTTCAAAGGGTGTAGGTGTGTTTACTGGTGACATGAACACAACCTTAATCGACTGTGGTGTCTTTGCAGAGGGTGGTGCTTCAAACTCGAGTAGTATGGACATGTTTATCTCAGTGTCTCTAGAAGTCTGTATCTGGACTACAATCAGATTAAGGGTTACTATTGGCTTTTTTGGATCTTCGCCTTCTATGTTTAAACCGATAGATCCCTTGGGGCCCCAGTCATCCTCTATTTCAATCATGTGAACGCCTCCGCCCTTGTAGTCTGGTAGAGGGTTATTGAGGTCATTCGGAGCAGGCTCCTTTGGCACAATAATCTTGTTGTCAATCAAAGTCTGGATCTTATCCTTCAGAGAGCGACATTCATAGAATGTTCTAATCATGGTTTTTACCAGTGATCTTCTTCCTGTGTGATTTCCACAATGCCCATCGTGTATCTCTCTCATTACATATCCTGTTTGAGAAGGTCCAAGGCATCATGCTAAGGGGCCACAATACATCTTTCGATAAAGATTGCCTTGCTTTAAAAAATACAGAGCACCTTTTTTCGAAGCGCGTGGGATTTTTTTCTTGTCTTCAAGGATGGTACTATATTTCAAAAAAGCAACAATCTTCTTCCTCCAATCCCAAGTTAATTTATTAAAATTTACCTCATTTTTGTCTAGATCGAGTACTGAATGAAACAAATAAATTACATAAGCATTTTCATTGCTTGCCACGTCTGCCGCAGATGCGAGATTGGCTAGGACGTCCGCCTCGACATTTTCATCTCTTGGTATTTATGTGACTTTCCAAGTTTGGAATTGTCTAATCAAATCACGTACCTTTTTCCAAGTATTGATGCATTAGTGCCTCCCTAGTTGTATAAGTCCCCAGTATTTGATTAACCATGAGTTGCGAATCTCTTTTTATTACAATTTGATTAATGCCAAGTTCTCGTGCCAGTTCCAAACCTGCAATCTTAGCTTCATACTCTTCCTCATTGTTAGTTATAGAATGGCATTTTATGTCCTGACGAATGGTTTCACCCATAGGTTGCACTAAAACAATTCCTAAACCCGCTCCTTTCACATTAGAAGAGTCATCAGTAAATAGAGTCCAAATTCCTGGATTAGACTCATTGAACACCTACAATTCTTTTCTGATTCTAATTGCATCTTTTGTCTAAAATCAGCCAAAAAATCCGCTAACAGCTGAGATTTTATTGCGGTTCTGGGCTGGTAAGTAATGCCATATTCGCTTAATTCAATTGACTGTTTGTCTATTCTACCAAACAACTCATGTTTGTGTAATGTATTACGTAATCGATACGTAGTTACTACGATAATGGGATGGCATTGAAAATAAGGCCTTAGCTTTATAGATGCCATGATTAGTGCAAGTGCAAGTTTTTCTAATTGAGGATACCACGTCTCCGCATCTAATAATGATTTGGTGACATAATAACTTGGAGATTGTGTACCTTGGTCTTCACGAACTAAGACAGTTGTCACCAATTGTGAACACGCCATGATGTCACCTAGTCTTCGCGGCCAGGTAAGCCTAACGCATTGCAGAAGTAATAACATTTGTGGAATTTGTAATCAAAACTAAATAATAAGAATAATGTATACAGTTGCCACCTATCACGTACAGTTTAACACCTTAAAAGTTATGTAACTATCTCCAAGATCCGGAAACCCACGGGAAACATAGACTAAAAATGAAACATAATACTGCTCTAATCATTCGGAAATGTCTATAACAAGGAATAACAGAATATCAGCTAGCTAACTATAAGGTACAGTGGGAGAGAGACTCTTTGGTCTACGGACGCGGCAGATATATCTCAAGTCTCCAAATATGCTCATGCAGCTATTGAAAGTGCGCCTGCGTAGAGGTACCTGGATCTACACATGAAAAACATCTGCAGAAGAGGCGTGAGTGCACCACAACGGTACTCAGTAAGTGCCAAGCCTAACCTCAGTTGGGTTGTGACGAGGAAAGGTCAGGGCCCTACTGAGACAGAAATAATAGAATAGCAATTTATTGATAATATTGAAGGCTGATGAAAACTAATGAACACCACATTGTGGTAAATAGTTCAATGAAATATAATACTACTAGACAAAAACAGAAACACAGAGTAATTACAGCTAATTAAAATAATACCGACGAGGGTATCCCAGGATACCGTTCTGTAGCCCTTTATTCAAATGTCCAATAGATCTCCCGGGATACCATCCCGTAGTCAAATTCTCATATCAACAACAAAGGATCTCCCTGGGATACCGTCCCGTAGTCCCAAAGTAAAAGTACAAGGGGATCTCTAGGAATCAAACCCATAGTCCTAAAGTAAACAAACAAGGGGGAGCTCCCGGAATCCCGCATCCGTAGTCCCAATGTAAATGCGCAACCAACATCAGAGAAATATCCAGCAATTGAAGTACAACAATAAAAGGAAACAAATAATATTGTCCTAACATGCTTCACGTAATCACAGTTAAGACAATTTAAACAAATAGGCAACTTGGATCAATTAAACATGCTCTTCTACGCTAGCACATGCTATAATAGCAAGTAAAATAAGGCAAATATGAAAGAAAATCCAAATCAAGTATTTAAGTAAAAATTCGGGTTTCAATAATTAGCTCAAGTATGCACTCGTCACCTCATGTACAGGGCATTCAATTACCAATTATCACATTCTAAGGGAAGAAGTCCCCCACACAAGGTTAGGCAAGCCACTTACCTCGAACTACTGCGAAATCAACTAGGGAACGATGCCCTTACCACGAGTATCCGACTCCAAATGGCCCAAATCTATTCAATTAAATTATAAATCATAAATAATATTGTAAACAACTTATTCCACTATTGAAATTGAAGCTAGGGCGGGAAAATAGGTAAAATGACCAAAATGCCTCTCCAGCTCACGTCTCGAAATTGAATAATTTTCATATTTTCAGAAACTTCATACTCGCACGAGTCTAACCGTACCATATAAAAATCTCCCAAATCGAAGGTCAAATGCCCACAAAAAATTACAAAATTAAGCCTCAAAAGTTTTACCCATTTTTCTCAATTTTGACCTTGAATTTGAATTCTAATGGTTGATTTAGCTAGGAAATGATGGAATATAGCTAGAAGGGATCAAAGAAACATTACCCAATGATCTTCTCTTTAAAATCCACTCAAAATCGCCTTCTCCTGAGCTCTCAATTGATTTTTCTAACTTTGAAATAAACCCTCGGATTAAACCTTATCAGGTCTATGATTTCCACTTTTGCGGCCTAGGGACCGCTTCTGCGATCCTGCTTTTGCGGAGACACTAACCGATTTTGCAGTTCAACTAAAGAGGATAGGGTCCGCTTCTGTGGACAAGGGACCGCTTCTTTGGTCCCGCACATGCAGACAACGAGCCACTTCTGCGACTTTACCAAACCACGAGCTCCGCTTCTGCGGTCACAAGAACCGCATCTGCGGTTCCGCCTTAGCGGAAATTGGACCGCTTTTGTGGTCTATGAAGACCATGCCCAAACCTCTTCTGCGGATAGCAAGGCCGCTTTTGCGGCTCCACTTCTGTAGTCCCCAAGCCGCAGAAGCGGAAATACCAGAAGAATAATACATCAGCTGCAACCAAACTTAGAATTTACCCCGTCAACCACCCTAAACCATCCCGAGGTCCCCGGAACCTCAACCAAAATCACCAATACCACCTAATACCTTATTTGAACTTGTACCAATCCTCAAAATACCTCAAACAACACCGGAAGTCCGATTAAATCAAGGATTCAATCCTAAGAACTCCAAATTCTATTAAAATACGCTTTAGGTCAACAACATAACCAAACCTCGTCTGAATAACCTAAAATTTTGCACACACATCCCAAATGACATAACGAAGCTACATAAACTCCTGGAATTCAAATCCGACCCTAGAATAAAATAATTCACTATTGGACCGGACATCTCAACATTTCAAACTTCGGCATTTCAAGACTAAATGAGCTACGGACCTCCAAATTACATTCCAAACATGCTCCCAACCCCGAAATCACCTAACGGAGCTAACGGAACCATCAGATTTCCATTTTGAGATCGTATTCATAGTGCTTTGCATACTGACTATTTCTCAACACTTAAGCTCTCATTTAGGGACTAAGTGTCCCGAAACACCCCAAATCCTAATACTTAATGTCCCGACAAACCAAAATAGCAGAAATGAACTTAGGAAAAACACTTAATTGGGGATCGGGGCATAAATTCCAATAAACGACCGGCCGGGTCATTACATCCTCCTACACTTAAATATTCGTTTTCGTCCTCGAACGAGCATAGAGAACTTACTTGAAGTAGCAAAAAGATGAAGGTACTAGCTGCGCATATCCTACTTGGTCTCCCAAGTTGCCTTCTCGATTGGCTGTCCCTACCATTGGATCTTTACTGAAGCGAGGTTCTTTGACCCAACTTCCTGATCTACCTGTCCAAAATGGCCACTGGCTCCTCAACATAAGATAGATCCTTGTCCAACTAGACTGAACTGAAATCCAATACGTGCGACGGGTCACGAGGATATCCTTGGAGCATCGAAACATGAAATACCGGATGAACTCTGGCAAGGCCGGGAGGTAAGGCAAGCTCATAAGTAACCTCCCCAACTCCCTTCAAGATCTCAAAAGGCCTAATAAATCTCGAACTCAGCTTCCCTTTCTTTCCAAATCTCATGACACCTTTCATAGGAGAGACCCGAAGTAGAGCCCGCTCTCCAACCATATATGCCACATCACGAACCTTCTTGTCCGCATAACTCTTCTGTCTAGACTAGGCTGCACGGAGTCTGTCCTATATCACTTTAACCTTTTCCATCGCATCCTGAACCATCTCTGTGCCCAATAGCCTGGCCTCACCCAGGTCAAACCAACCCACGAGGGATCTACATTTCCTACCATATAAGTCCTCATACGGCGCCATCTGGATACTGGACTGATAGCTGTTGTTATACGCAAACTTTGCTAGTGATATGAAATAGTCCCATGAACCTCCAAACTCAATCACGCACGCACGTAGCATATCCTCCAAAATTTGAATAGTGTGCTCGGACTGCCCGTCCAATTGGGGGTGAAATGCCGTTCTCAACCCCACTCGAGTGTCCAACTCCTATTGTACGGCTCTCGAAAACCGCGATGTAAACGTAGTGCCTTTGTCTAAGATGATAGAAACTGGAATACCATGCAACCAAACGATCTCCCTAATAAAAATCTCTGCCAACTACTCCGATGAGTAAGTAATGCACACAAGTATGAAATGAGCGGACTTGGTCAGCCGATCCACAATGACCCAAATAGAATCAAACTTCCTCACGGTCCGTGGGAGTCCAGATATGAAATCCATGGTGATACGCTCCCACTTCCACTCTAGGATCTCAATCTGTTGTAGAAACCCATTCGGACGCTGGTAATCAAACTTCACCTACTGGCTGTTGAGGCATCTAGACACATATTCAACTATATACTTCTTCATCTGCCTCCACCAGAAGTGCTGCCTCAAGTCTTGATACATATTTGCGGCACGCAGATGGATGAAATACCGCGAGCTATGAGCCTCCGCTAGAATCAGCTCTTAAAGATTATCCACATTGGGCACACAAATCGGGCCCTGCATCTTTAACACTCTATCATCCCCTATGGTAACATCTCGGGCATCACCACGCCAAACTCTGTGCTGAAGGACAAGTAAATAAGGGTCGTCAAACTGCTCCCTGATGCGATAAAATAGGGAAGACCAAGAAACCACACAGGCTAGAACCCGACTGGGCTCTAAAAGGTCCAATCTCACAAACTATCAGGATAAAGCCTGAATATCCATCGCCATAGCTCTCTCCGACGCTAGTAGATATGAAAAACTCCCCAAAGTCTCTGCTCGACAACTCAAGGCATCGGCAACCACATTGGCCTTGCCCGAGTCATAAGCAATAGTAATGTCATAATCCTTTAACAACTCTAACCATCTCATCTGACGCATATTCAGAACCTTCTGCATAAGCAAGTGTTGCAAACTCTGATGGTCAGTGTAAATCTCACAAGGTACCCTATACAAATAATGACACCAGATTTTCAAGGCGTGAACAATGGCAGCTAACTCAAGATCGTGGACATGGTAGTTCTTTTCATGCACATGTCGGGACGCGTAGGAAATCACCCTACCATCCTGTATCAATATCGCTCCAAGTCCGAACTGTGAGGCATTACACTAAACTATATAGGACCCCAAACTAGTAGGCAACATCAAGATTGGGGTTGAAGTCAAAGTTGTCTTGAGCTTTTGGAAGCTCGCCTCACACTCCTCTGTCCACTAAAAAGGGGCACCCTTTTGGGTCAATCTAGTCATAGGGGCTGCGATCGATGAGAACCCCTCCACAAAGCGACGGTAATAACCCGCCAAGCCAAGGAAACTACGGATCTCAGTAGCTGAGGAGGGCCTGGGCCAATCCTGCACGACCTTCACCTTCCTCGGATTCACTCATAATCCCTAACTCGACACCACGTGGCCTAAAGAAAGCCACAAAACTCAGCCAGAACTCACATTTGGAGAACTTTGCATACAATCTCTTCTCCCTCACAGTCAGAAGCACCACCCTCAGGTGCTTCTCACGATCTTCCCGACTCCGGGAATATACCAGAATATCATTAATAAAAACAATCACGAATGAATCAAGATATGGCCTGAATACGCTATGCATCAAGTGCATAAAAGCTTCTGGGGCATTGGTCAGCCCAAAAGACATAACAAGGAACTCATAATGACCATTCTGAGTCCTAAAAGCAGTCTTCGGGATATCTGCTTCCCAAATCTTCAACTGATGGTAACCTGAGCGCAAATCAATCTTGGAAAACACATGTGCGCTCTGAAGCTGATCAAACTGATTATCAATACGAGGTAAAGGATATCGGTTCTTCACTATAACTTTGTTCAACTGGCGATAATCAATATATATACGCATAGAATCCTCCTTCTTCTTTATAAAAAAAACATGGCCTCCCTATGGTGAAACACTAGGTCAAATAAAACCCTTACCCAACAACTCCTGCAATTGATCCTTTAACTCCTTCAACTCAGGTAGAGCTATGCGATATGGGCGAATGGAAATGGGCTAAGTGCCCACCAACAGATCAATGCCAAAATCGATATCTCTATTAGGCAGCATGCCCGGAAGATCATCTAGAAACATATCGGGGAAATCCCGTACCACTGGGACTAAATCAACAGAAGGGGTGTCAACACTGACATCTTAAGCTAAATAGGCAGTACACCCCTTATCAACCGTACGTTGAGCCTTAAGGAAAGAAATAACCCTGCTGAGAGTATGATCTAAGGTACCACTCCACTCATTACATGGAACACTTGTCACAGCGAGCGTCACGGTCTTGGCATGACAATCAAGAATAGCATGATGGGGCGACAACCAGTCCATGCCCAGAATAATATCAATGCCAACCATACCGAGTAATAATAGATCATCCCTAGTCTTAAAACCACAAATAGTAACCAAACATGACCGGTACACGCGGTCCACAACAAGAGAATCTCCCACATGAGTAGAAACATAAATGGGGGCACTCAAAGAAGCCCGAGGCACACCCAAATACGAAGCAAAATAAGAGGACACATATGAATAAGTTGAGTCAGGATCAAATAGAATCGATTCCTCTTTGTGACAAACCAGAATAAAACCCGTGATGATAGAACTAGAGGCAATCGACCCCTCTTACGAGGGCGACCTCTATCTCCCCGGCCTGTGCCCCTGGCTGGCTGGGCAGGTGGGGCAACCATAGATTGAGTATCCTGAGAAGCACATTATGGTGGAGCAGTCTACGTAGATGCACCGCTACCAAGTCTGGGGCAGTCCCTAACCAAGTGACATGTATCACCACACTCGAAGCAATATCTAGGAGAACGTGGTGGTTGTGACTGACTGGAGCTAGGTCCACTAGACTGGCCTCTAGAAGTACCCTACGCAGGAGGCACGCTAGAAACTAGGGGAGCATAATAAGGCTCCTGAGGTACTGGTGGAGCTGGGGTACTACCCGCTACTGGCAATGTTGAATGAACAGGGCGACCAGAATAACCCCTACCATAATGTTCGACTGATGAAGGACGGGCACTAAAGTAATGAACCAACTCTCAAAAACCTCTTGGCTCCCTGCTCCCTGGTGAGCATTCCCTCAATCCATCTAGCGATGCTCACTACCTGCTAGTAGGGAATATCCATCTCTAAATCAAGAGCCATGCTGGACTGGATGGGCGGAATAAGACCCTCAATAAACCTCCGTACTCTCTCCTGAACTGTGGCGACCAAAGCCTGTGCATGTCTGGCCAATCGGGTATATTGGATGGCATACTCTGAGACTGTCATAGCACCCTGGAGAAAATTCTCAAACTCCGCGCGCCATGGATCCCCGAGGCTCTGGGGAACAATCTCCCTCATAAATATGTCGGAGAACTGGGTCCAAGTTAGTGAGGCAGACTGGACTGGACTATTCAACTTATAAGTATGCCACCAATTATAGGCGACTCCCTGAAGCTGAAAGGCGGTGAAAGAAACCCCAATGGACTCCACTACGCCCATAGTATGAAGAATGCAATGACATTCCTCCAAGAATCCCAAGGCATCATCTGAAGCAAGGCCATTGAGCAATGGGGGATCATATTTTTTGAACTTTCTAGCCTGTGTTGTTCGTCCTCTGAGACAGCTGACCCATCCCTAGGTTGTACTGGTGCTGCAGGCGGTAGAGGAATAACTTCTGGAACCTACTCCATCAGCACTGTCTGCTCAGGAGTGTGGGATACAGGAGTTTGAGCCTCTCCCCCGGCCTGAGATGTGGCTACAGCGAGGAAAAGCAACCCCGCCTGAGCCAAAGTAGTGTACATGCTCATAAACTGAGCTAGGGTCTCCTGGAGTGCTGGGGTAGTAGTAGCTATAGTAGGTGTACCAGGTGCCTGTGCTCCAACTGCATCTGCTGATGGTACCTCAGCGGCAGCGCGTGCGGGTGTAGTGGCTTCACCTTGGGTGCGTCCTCAGCCTCTACCCTAGCCCTGACTTGTGACAATGGCAATAGGGGGCGAGAGAGCCTGGTCCTCTCGTGTAGCACGTGTCCTCACCATCTGCGACATAATAGAAGATAGAAGTTTAGAATTGGTGCCAAAACATCGCACGACAAGGAATTCAAAAGAAATGAAGATTTTCCTAAAGAGTTACATAGCCTCTCATAGATAAATACGAACGTCTCCGTACCGATTAGCGATACTCTATTAAACCGGCCTGTGTCCCATGACTCCTATGAACCTAGATCTCTGATACCATCCTATAACGACCCCAGTTCACCAATTGTGAACCCGTTATGATGTCACCTAGTCTTCGCGACCAGGTAAGGCTAACACATTGCAGAAGTAATCACATTTGCAAAATTTGTAATCAAAACTAAATAACAAGAATAATGTATACAGTTGCCGCCTGGCACATACACTTTAACACCTTAAAGTTATGAAACTCTCTCCAAGACCTGGAAACCCACAGGAAACTCAGACTAAAAATGAAACATAATATTGCTCTAATCATCCGAAAATGTATATAACAAGGAATAACAAAATATCATCTAGCTAACTATAAGGTTGAGTGGGAGGGAGACTCTTCGGTCTGCAGACGCGACAGATATACCTCAAGTCTCCAAAAATGCTATTGCAACTATTGGAAGTGCACTTACGTAGAGGTACTTGGATCTACACATGAAAAACATGCACAGAATAGGCGGGAGTACACCACGGCGGTACTCAGTAAGTGCCAAGCCTAATCTCTATTGGGTAGTGATGAGGAAAGGTTAGGGCCCTACTGAGATAGAAACAATAGAATAGCAATTTATTAATAGTATTGAAAGCTGATGAAAACTAATGAACACCGCAATATGGTAAACAGTTCAATGAAATATAGTACTACAAGACAAAAATAGATCTACAGAGTAATTACAGCTAGATTATAAGAATATCGACGAGGGTCTCCTAGGATACCGTCCTGTAGCCGTTCTCTCAACTGTCCAATAGATCTCTCGGGATACCATCCCGTAGTCGAATTCTCATATCAACAACAAAGGATCTGCTGGGTTACCGTCTTGTAGTCCCAAAGTAAAAGTGCAAGGGGATCTCCGGGGATACCGTTCCGTAGTTCCAAAGTAAAAGTGCAATGTGCAACTAACATCACAGAAATATTGTCACGACCCTAGTTCACCAATCGTGAACATGTCGTGATGGCACCCAGTCCTCACGACTAGGTAAGCCTAACACGTTGTGGAATATACAAGTTTATGAACATTTAATAAGAGATAGCAAACGGAAAAAAAGATAAAAGGAATGTAATCCATGCCGCTTGGCACATACACCCGTCAAATACACCGTATAAAACACCACCAAGACCCGGAATCCCACGGGTAACACAGACTAAAAGAGAACATACAACTGTAGCTCTATGTATAAGGAGTATCTAACAACGAAGTGAAGGAAAAATATCTACTAGTACTATCAGAATAGAAAGAAGGCCTCCGGATCCGCGGACGTAGCAGATCATACCTCGAGGTCTCCCAAAAAGCTACGGAATCACCTAGAATGAGCCTGTCTTGATGTACCTGGATCTGCACAACAAAAGTGTGCAGAAGAGTAGCATGAGTACACCACGACGGTACTCAGTAAGTGCCAAGCCTAACCTCGATGGAGTAGTGATGAGGAAGGTCGGGGCCCTACCGAGAAATAATAAAAATAATGATAATAATAATACCAAACAGCTCAAAATAAGAATAAGTCTGAAATAACAACAATAAGGTGATTCTAGCAACCATCTACAAGTAAACTAACAACAAGTAACAACTCAATTAACAAGTCCAGGACTTGTGGGAATTGAACCCACAATTCCATTAACAGCAACCCTGGGTCTCCGGGAATCGAACCCGCAGCCCATGTCTCAATAACATCTCAATAACTCAGGATCTCCGGGAATCCACATCTCAATAATATATCAATAGCTCAGGATCTCCGGGAATCGAACCCGCAGTCCATATCTCAATAACATCGGGATCTTCGGGAATCGAACCCGCAGTCCATATCTCAATAACACCAGGATCTCCGGGAATCGAACCCGCAGTCCATATCTCAATAACACTAGGATCTCCGGGAATCGAACCCGCAGTCCATAACAATATCACTCCGGGTCTCTGGGAATCGAACCCACAACCTTGGGATCTTCGAAAATTGAACCCGCAGTCCACCAACACATCAATTAAACAAACACACAGAGAGAACATAATATGCTTAACTACAACTTCACCGAAAAATAGTGCCAACAATTATCAAGAAGATCAAGTAAGACAATTAGGCAGCTAGACAGTTAAATACTACCAAATCATTCTTTTCTAACTACTACCGGGCAAGAATATCGAATTAATCATCTAAGAACAGGGATATCACAAATCGGACAATTCAAGTAAAGTATGTGTTCAACAACCAGCGCATGTACACGCCCGTCACCTCGCGTACAAGGCATTTAAACTATCACATAATATCCTAAGGGTGAAAGTTACCCCACACAAGGTTAGACAAGCCACTTACCTCAACTCCGGTACAAAACCGCTAAAAAGCAACTCTCTTGCCGCGAACGTCGGCCTCCACAGGTGTAGTATCTGATAAAAATCAATAGAGTCACATCAAAATAGGCCAATTGGGCATTACCCAATCAAAACAACTCAAAATACACCAAAACCCACAAGTTGCCAAAACCCGACTTTCGGTACGCTTATCGAAAAATCACGAAAGTTATATATTTGGGTTCCTTATCTCAATACGAGTCCGTGCATATAAAATTTATCGAAATCGGACTCCGTTTGCCCATTCAAATCAAAGGTTTTCAAAAATTTAGGCCTAGGGCTCAAACCCACCTTTAATCTTCCATATCACGGATTTCATGATAAACTAACGAATTAAGGTCAAGAAACTTACCCTCGATGATTTCCCGATGATAACCCAGCGTTTCCCCTTCAGTTTCCTCTCTTGGAGCTCAATAATGGCGATTTTTGTGTGTTAGACCGCGACTGAAATGTTTCTGGACTTAAAGTCACCGCCAGGCCAATTAACTCTACGCGATCACAGCACTGGGCTCGCGATCGCGATTCACAAATCCTGGGCGGCCTACTTTTCCTCTACGCGATCGCGTGGTCCTGGACGCGATCGCAGTGAACAACTTAGCGAACCTACGCGATCGCAATGATACTAACGCAATCGCGAAGAACAAACTCGGTCGGATCCCAAAACTACCCTACGCGATCGCATACTACCTCACGCGATCGCGATGCTTCAACTTCCAGACTTACGCGATCGCACGACTCACCTCGCGATCGCAGAGCTCCGGGCTTTTGGATTATGCGATCGCATCCTAGGCATCGCTATCGCGATGCATCACCACCACACCTTACGCGATCGCATGGCCATCTCCGCAATCGCGGAGAGCAAAATTGCTCTGCAATTATTGCAGCAGAAACAGCAGTGCCTTTGGCACAAATTGGTCCGTTTGGACCCCCGAATTCATCCCGAGGCTCCCGGGACCCCAACGAAAACCACCAACATATTCCAAAACACGATACAAACTTGTTCCAATCATAAAAACACCATCCTAAACATCAAAATCACCAATTACACACGGATTCAAGCCTAAGTTTCTTCAAAACTTCCGAAACTAACATTCAATCAAAAACCCGACCAAACGACGTCCGAATGACCTGAAAATATTTGTGGACATATCCAAAATCACATAACGAAGCTACAAAAATTGTCGGAATTCCATTCCGACCCCCGCATCAAAATCTCACCTATCATTCGGATTCGCCAAAATTTCAACCTTCGGCATTTCAAGCCTAATTGAGCTACAGACCTCCAAAATACTTTCCGAACGCGCTCCCAACCCCGAAATCACCTTACGGAGCTAATGGAACCATCGGATTTCCTTTCCGAGGTCGTCTTAACACTGTTCCGACTACGGACCATTTTCTAACTTTAAAGCTCTCATTTAGGGACTAAGTGTCCCAAAATGCTCCAAATTCCAGAACCGACTCTCCCGACAAACCACAATAACAGAAATGAACTTAGGGGAACATTTAAATTGGGGATCAGGGCGTTATTTTCTAAAATGACCGGCCGGGTCATTACAAATATCCACCAATTGAGGTACAACAATACAAGGCAACAAATAATACTGGCCTAACATGCTTCACGTAATCACAGTAAAGATAATTTTAACAAATAGGCAACTTGGATCAATTAAACATGTTCTTCTACGCTACCACATGCTATAATAGTAAGCAAAATAAGGGAAACATGAAAGAAAATCCAAATCAAGTATTTAAGTAAAAATTCGGATTTCAACAAGTAGCTCAAGTACACGCTCGTCACCTCACGTACAAGGCATTCAATTACCAATTATCATATCCTAAGGGACGAATTCCCCCACACAAGGCCACTTATCTCTAACCGGTGTGAAATCAACTAGGTAACGATGCCCTTGCCACAAGTATCTAACTCCAAATGGCCCAAATCTATTCAATTCAATTACAAATCTTAAATAATATTGTAAACAACTGATTTCACTATTGAAATTAAAGCTAGGGTGCGAAAATAGGCAAAATGACCAAAATGCACCTCTAGCCCGCGTCTCAGAATCGAATAATTTTTATATTTTCAGAAACCTCGTACTCTCACGAGTCTAACTATATAAAAATTTCCCAAATCGGAGGTCATATGCCCACTAAAAATCACAAAATTAAGCCTGAGAAGTTTTACCCATTTTTTCTCAAATTTTCACCTTTAATTTGATTTCTAATGGTTGATTTAGCTAGGAACTGATGGAATATAGCTAGAAGGGATCAAAGCAATGTTACCCAATGATCTCTCTTCAAAGTCCACTCAAAATCACCTTCTCTCGAGCTCTCAATTGATTTTTCTAAATTTGAAATAAACCCTTGGATTAAACCTTATCAGGTCTGTGATTTCCTCTTTTGCGGCCCGGGACCGCTCCCGCTTTTTCTGTGACACTAATCGCTTTTGCGGTTCATCTAAAAAGGACAGGGTCTGCTTCTGCGGACAAGGGACCGCTTCTGTGGTCCCGCACATGTAGACCACGAGCCGCTTCTACGATTTTACCAAACCACTAGCTCTGCTTCTACGGTCTCAAGAACCACCGCATCTGCGGTTCCGCCTCTTTTGCGGTCTATGAAGACCATGCACAAAACGCTTATGCGGACAGCCATGCCGCTTTTGTGGCTCCACTTCAACGGTCCCCAACCAACAGAAGCAGAAATACCAGAAGAATAATACTTTAGCTGCTACCAAACTTGGAATTTTCCCCATCAACCACCCGAAACCATCCCGAGGCCCCCAAAACCTCAACCAAAACCACCAATACCACCCAATACATTATTCAAACTTGTACCAATCCTTAAAATACCTTAAACAATACCGAAAGCCCGATTAAATCAAGGATTCAAGCCTAAGAACTCCAAATTTTATCAAAATACACTTTCGGTTAACAACCTAACCAAACCTCGTCCGAATGACCTGAAATTTTGAACACACATCCCAAATGACATGACGGAGCTACAGAAACTTCCAAAATTCAAATCCAACCCTCAGATAAAAAAATTCACTATTGGACCGGACACCTCAACATTTCAAACTTCGGTATATCAAGCCTAAACGAGTTACAGACATCCAAATTACATTTCGAACACGCTCCCAACCCCAAAATCACCTAACGGAGATAACATATCCATTGGATTTCTATTCCGAGGTCGTCTTCACACTACTCCACAAATGGATTATTTTTCAACTCTTAAGCTCTCATTTAGGGACTAAGTGTCCCAAAACACCCCGAATCCTAATACCGAACATTCCGGCAAACCAAAATAGCCAAAATAAAATTAGGGAAAGTATTTAATGGGGGATTGGGGCGTAAATTCTTTAAACGACCGGCCGGGTCGTTACAACAGCACTTACCGCTACTTCTGAGACAACTAGATAAAAGAGCAATCTTTTTCCAACCTTTAGTATTGCGAGCAAGAGCGGATTTGACAGGTATGTTTTCAAATTTTTGAGCACCTGTTGACACTCCTCAGTCCATTCAAACTGATCTTGCTTTTTAAGTGCTAAAAAGAATTTAAAGCACTTTTATGATGATTTGGAAATATATCTTCCCAAAGCTGCAATTATTCCCGTCAACCTCTGCACTTCCTTTTTATTTGTAATTATATTAGGGATTTCTTCAGTGGCTTAAATCTGTGGTGGATTCACCTCAATACCATAGTTAGAAATAAGAAAACCTAAAAACTTACCTGATGCAACACCGAATACACATTTCTCAGGGTTTAATTTCATATTGAATTTTTTGCAAAATCTAAAACGTATCTGATAAGTGCGATATATGATTATGTTGCGTTTGAACGAGCATATTGTCTATGTACCTCTATAATTTTTCCCAAATGTTCTTGGAACATATTGGTCACCAGTCTTTGATACATTGCACCAATATTTTTAAGACCAAAAGCCAGTACTTTATAGCAGTATGTCCCCTTGTATGTTCTAAATGAAGTTTTTTCTTCATCTAAAAGATCCATTTTAATCTGGTTATAACCTGAATACATATCTAAAAGCTTAATAGCCCATGTCCTGCAGTAACATCAATTAGTTGATCTATATGTGGTGATGGAAAAGAAACTTTGGGACAAGATTTTTTAAGGTCTGTGTAATCTATACAAACTTGCCATTTACCATTCTTTTTCGGTACCACAACAGTATTGTCTAACCAATTAGGATATTTTACCTCGCGGATAGACCCAAGTTTTAGTAATTTTTGGACCTCATGTTGAATCACCTAATTTTTGAAAGTTCCTTTTTTCTCTTCTTTTGTTTGACAGGTGGATATGAGGGGTTTTCATTTTACTTGTGAGTCATTACCTCTGTTGGTATACCTATCATGTCAGAACAATACCAAGCAAAATAATCCACGTTAGTTTTCAAAAATTCAATAAATTTACCTTTCATGTCCTGGATTAGATTGGCCCTTATGTAGACTTTCCTTTCAGACCATTGTATAATTAATACTACAACCTCCAACTCTTCAATTGTTAATTTGATATTTTCATTTTTCTCTGGTTCTTAAATGAAATAAGGCCTTGAATCCACATCTATTCATTCTTGTTCAATTGAGGTTTGTGTTGTAGTATCCTCAATTGGATTTTGTAACTGCTATTTTTCTTTGTTCCTCATACTTGAATCTGCCACAGAGTTGATGCTTATGGATGTTTGTTGATCCCCACGAATTTGACATACTCCCCGTGGTGATGGAAATTTAATAACTTGATGTAAGGTTGATAGAACGGTGTCCATCTCGTGGATCCATGGTCTTCCGAGAATCATATTGTAAGTCATCTCCATCTCTATCACCTGAAACTTCGTATCCTTGACAACCCCTTCTACGAATATTGTAAGTATTACCTCACCTTTTGTCACGATGTTGGAATTGTCGAACCCAGATAAAGTATGCATTTTGGGTACTAATTTAGCTTCAGCTTGCATCTCGTGTAGAACTCTTAGCAGAATAATATTCATAGAGCTACTTGGATCAATCAGAACTCACTTCACAGTGTGTTAAAATAAAGATATTACTAGTGCATCAATATGTGGAGTTAATAGTCCATCTGCATCTGCATCATCAAACATAATGATTTCTTCCTCTAAGATATGTCGCACACGCTACCCATGAGTAATTTTGACTTTGGAAACTTTATTTGCTATTGTATATGTGTCACGACCCAAAGGGTCATCACTTATTTTATTAATCATTTCGAGCTTCTAAGGTCTTGAAAACCTCATTTATAGTTGCCTCGATTTGCATGCACAGTTCGGGCACGAAGCTGGAAAATTTTTATGTGAAATATGTGAAAAAAAAAATTTGAAGAATTTTGATATTAATATTGATATGGTTGACTTTGGTCAACATTTTTGATAAACGGACCCGGAACCGTGATTTGAGGGTCTCAGAAAATCTGTAGAAAAATATGGAACTTGGGCGTATGCCCGGAATTGAAATCCGAGGTCTAGAACCCCGGTAAAAGAATTTTTCTGCTAAATTGTTTTCTGAAAATGTTTAAGGAAAATGAAACTGAAATCTGATTGAAAAGTGGTGATATCGGGCTCGTATTTTGGTTCCGACATGCGGTACAGGTCAAATATATTGGTTAAGCGCTTTCTGTAAAGTTTGGTTGAAAACGGACGTCGTTTGACGTGTTTCGGCCTTAAATTGGAAATTTTGGAAATTATGAAATTTGAAAGAATTCTTGAGTTTTAAGGCTTAATTCATTGATTTTGATGTTATTTTGGCGATTTGATCGCGCGAGCAAGTTCGTATGATGTTTTTAAGTCAGTGTGCATGTTTGGTTTGGAGCCCCGAGGGCTCGGGTGAACTTTGGATAGGCCACGAGATCAATTTTTCATGTTAGAAGTTGTTGTCAGCATCTGGTCTGCAGAGTTCGCAAATGCGAACAATAGTTCGCAAATGCGAACTCCCCACTATTCTGCAGAGTTCGCAAATGCGAACAATAGTTCGCAAATGCGAACTCCCCACTATTGTGCCTCTGTTCGCAAATGCGAACAATAGTTCGCAAATGCGAACTCGCCACTATTCTGCCTGTGTTCGCAAATGCGAACTTTCCAATATTTAGCTTGTGTTTGCAATTGCGAACAATAGATCACAAATGCGAACTTCCCAATTTTGCCTTGGCTTCGCAAATGCGAACAAAAGTTCGCAAATGCGAACTTCCCAGCCTTAGCTTATATTTCAAACTCCAGAAATTGGTCGGGGTTCGCAATTGCGAACCCATGTTCGCAAATGCGAACACAGAGACCTGTAAATCACGATTTCCAGCTTCATTCTTCACATTTCACAACCCAAAAACACCCATTTGCGATTCTTCACGGATTCTTTCTTCTTCAAAACAATTGTAAGTCACTTTTTACTTAATTCTTTCAATTTCTAACAACATTAAACATGTTTTTCAATAGAAATCAAAGGTTTTCATGGTAGAATTTCTTGTTTTTGGTAGAATATAGGGTTTTTTCATAAATTGGGAAATTGGACCTCGAATTGAGGTCCGATTTTGAAACAAATCATATACTTGAACTCGTGGGGGGATGGGTAACCAGATTTTGGTCCGAACCCCGAGTTCCGACCATGTGGGCCCGGGGTCGAATTTCACTATTCCGGGCAGAATGTTGTAAAAGTTGTAATTGGCCTTAGGAATTAGTTTGTTGAGTAGTATTGATGATATTAATTCAATCGTGTATAGATACGATTGGATTGGAGCCAAATTTGAAAGGAAAAGGCATTGCCACGGATTGAATTGTTCATAAACATTGAGGTAAGTGGCTTGTCTAACCTCGTGTGGGGGAACCTTTACCCCTAGGATATTATGTGATAGTTTAAATGCCTTGTACGCGAGGTGACGGGCGTGTACATGCGCTGGTTGTTGTAACTCACTTTACTTGAATTGTTCAATTCGTGATATTCCTATTCTTAATATTAAATTGTGACATTTACCTGGTATTCGTTAGGGAAGCATGACTAGGTAGGATTTATCTGTCTAATTGCCTAATTGTCCTACTTGAACTTCTTGATAATTGTTCCCAGAGACCCGGCGTGATATTGGTAGGGACTACGGGTTCGATTCCCGAGATCCTGAGTTATTGGTAGGGACTACGGGTTTGATTCCCGAGATCCCGAGTTATTGGTAGGGACTACGGGTTCGATTCCCGAGATCCTGAGTTATTGGTAGGGACTACGGGTTCGATTCCCGGAGATCCTGAGTTATTGATTATTTATTGAGATATGGGCTGCGGGTTCGATTCCCGGAGACCCAGAGGTACTGTCAATGGGACTGTGGGTTCGATTCCCACAGGTCCTGGACTGGTTTTATTGAGTTGACTATTTGTTGTTAGCTTAATTGTTCGATTCCCGAGATCCTAAGTAATTTGTAGGTACTATGGGTTCGATTCCCGAGATCCCGAGTTATTGGTAGGGACTACGGGTTCGATTCCCGAGATCCTGAGTTATTGGTAGGGACTGCGGGTTCGATTCCCGGAGATCCTGAGTTATTGAGATATTATTGAGACATGGGCTGCGGGTTCGATTCCCGGAGACCCAGGGGTGTTGTTAATGGGACTGTGGGTTCAATTCCCACAGGTCCTGGACTTGTTTTATTGAGTTGGTTACTTGTTGTTAGCTTAATTGTAGACGGTTGCAGTAATCATTTTATTGTTGTTATTCCGGAATTGTTGTCATTTAAACTGCTTATTATTATTATCATCATTATATTATTGTTTTCTCAGTAGGGCCCTGACCTTCCTCGTCTCTACTCCATCGAGGTTAGGATTGGCACTTACTGAGTACCGCCGTGGTGTACTCATGCTACTCTTCTGCACACTTTTGTTGTGCAGATCCAGGTACATCAGGACAAGCTCGTACTAATTGATATCGGCAGCACATTTGGAGACCTCGAGGTACAATCTGCTACGTTCGCGGATCCGGAGGCTCTCCTTCTTTTCTGATAGTTTTGGTAGATATTTCTCCTTCCTTTCGTTGTTTAGATACTCCTTACACATAGAGCCACAGTTGTATTTCTCTTTTAGTCTGTGTTATCCGTGGGATTTCGGGTCTTGGTAGTGTTATATACAGTGTGTTCTTGACGGGTGTATGTGCTAAGCGGCACGGATTACACTTTACTTATATTGTTCCGCTGTTATCTTATCTTTAACGTTCATAACTTATATATTCCGCAACGTGTTAGGCTTACCTAGTCGCGAAGACTGGGTACCGTCATGACAAGTTCACGATTGGTGAACCAGGGTCATGACAAGTAGGTATTAAAGCTCTAGGTTCATAGGAGTCACGGGACACAGACCGGTTATTTAGAGTCTCGCCGATCGATACGGAGACGTCCGTATTTATCTACGAGGGGCTATGTAACTGTTTAGGAAACTCTTCAATTCTTGAAATTCCTTATCGTGTGCCATTTATTCAGTTAGAGCCTATGTCATATGTTCTTTTGCATCCACTCGTGTATTGGAATTTCGCACTTGGTATCAAGTATGCGCCGACGGTTCGTGATGCTGCAGAGGGATCTCAAGGGAGTCAAGAATTTACTCAACCGTTATTACCGCGTGTCATTCATATCGATAATACAATAGAATTGAGAGATCTTCAATTGTGCACATGGGGGTGCACTAGATTCCGACATTCGATTGATAAGTACGGTCTTGAGAAGGTTTACTTAACTACCAAATCGTCACAACAATGGTAAAAATCACAAGATGGATGTAGATCTAAAGATATTTGGTGGTAATAAAGACTATATGGTTCACATGAGATATCTATTTAGCGAAGGATTCAGACAGCAGAGATACTGGTGGGAAATGAGTTTAACTGCCTTAAGAAGGACATGTACCAAACGAATGTCTTTGGCTTGTCTTATGATGAAAACGTACGAATGTTAAAGGCTAGTATCATGGATTAGCAAGATGTATCTTAAGGCTTCGTGTCAAGTGAAAGGATTTCACTACCAACGATCTAATTATAGGTCATATGTCATATCAGATTTGGCCTGCGATGTATTTAGGTGCTATTCAACAAAAAGTTCTTGAAAACTTGCGGATGGGAAAGAGTTGAGGCTCGTATGGTATGATGTTGGGACTTTGGATGTTCCTGTGTCCCTAATAAACTCTACATTTTATTATCAGCAGGGAAATATTTGACAAAGGCTACATGGTGCTTCGTAGGCGTGTGAGAATCATAGTATGTTTTAAGATATCGTTGGTAGAGAATGCTCGGTGCACGGAGCGAGAAAATGTTTGGTTGTATTGGGATGAGGTCATACCCTATGGTGTTAGAGTACTAATAGAGCACATGTGGTTATATTCGTTGGATCAAGTGAGTTGCAGTTGAATAATAGTAAATGACTTGAGAGAATGGTTCTAATGTGTTCGAGAGTCGTGTAATAGTGGCTTTGGGCTAAGTGGGAGAGTCCCACCGCTTAAGATTGGGTCGCATGGTTAATTACCTGTGTAAATTCTGGATACTTGCGTATTATTGTGTTATTGCAGCCACGGAAAAAGGGCCAGTGGTAATTTCAGTATATGAATTGTTGAATGCATGTTATGGTTAGCCTTACTGGCTCGTGTTCAAACTTGCGGAAAGACTCATGATTTATGCCTCGTATAGGTGCAGGCTTTGCGGGAAGTGGTTCCGCTAGGGGCTTTATCGAGAGGGTATTCATATGTTACAAAATTTAGTAGAGTTGGTTGCGTACTGGGGCAAGTTAGAACCGGATGGTTCTCAATAGCGGTCCTAGTGAATTCAAGAGGTAAAGTGTGGTGCCTGATAATTCTGAGTCTATAAGTACAGTTGAGGCTCAAGCTTTTGAAGCAACTTATGAAGAAAGGCACAAAACGATCTATGATATTTTGACTTGTGGTGTAGTATTTGAGAGACATGAAATGGTCGTCGTTCTTGAGATAGCATGGCCTCATGACTTAAGGTCACTCGGGGTAAGTGTGGTTGGAATAAGTTAGGTATTGAAGGAAGATATTAACATTTCTAAGGCAATCAAGGATAACCTGGAAGGAAGTAGATTGATCGGCCATAGTTGAGTTGGCGTATTGGTGTCAATGATCGATTCATGCAACGTGATCGAATTATGCATGTGATTTGTGGCGGTGCATTTGAGACTTGTCGGCCGCAGCGATTGATGTAATTCTGAAGTATTCTTCTGTTAAGGGCCTGTTATGAGTAGGCAGATCTCGGAAAGGGTTATGGTGGCTTGGACCACTACTTAGAGATTGGCATATTCAACGGTTATGAGAACTCACTGTGTGTTGCTATAGTTCTCCTGAAATGAGTTAAATGGAAGGTCTTGTGTGATGAAGTATTAGCCTATCGTCAGTTCTAGAGCTATGATGGAAATTGTGTCTATCGTATATCGGCACGTGGGGTGCTGCGAGTAGTATGAAATTTGAAGTAAGGACCAAGGTCACAGTTTGGTCAATGAATGTGATATAAAGAGCTCGGATGAGCAGGGAAAGAGTGTCAGTGTTTTGAGTAAGATGGGTATTAGCATCAGTATCATTTGGGAACGGTGTTCTGTGAGAAAGGCTTTGCATCCCGGTTAGGGACTCCTGATCACTTTTTTAGTGTTAGTGCAGCCGGTGGGTTGAATGTGCAGGCCCGTTTAATTATTCGGAAGATGGTGGGAGCTTGACCCACAAGAAGATTGTATAGGTGTGACTTGTAGTCACTTGATCGGTTAGAAATTTAAACCAAGTATGAGGATTTTGGTGATATCATTCAATTGAGAATTTATGTTAGAGGGCACTCTGCTTATTGGGTTATAGACCTGTGAAATATTATTGACTTAGCTTGGCACGACCAGGATAGACTTAAGGTCGGTGGATAGATTTAAATGTGGAAGTGAGCCTTGCATCAGGCCGGTTGTGTTTCTTCCAGCAATGCGCCCTTTGTGGAGGGATAGTCGCGGTCTTATTTCGCGGTTAGTTAATTCATGTAAAGATATATTGCGCCGTATGAGTTGTGAGACGGCTTGGTAAGTCCCTTATGCGTTGAGGTTCCGCTCAGCGGTGATGTTATATGAGCATGATGGCTCTTGAGACTCATATCTTATATCGCACCTCAGTTGTGCTTGAGTTCATAGCCTATAGCGCTATATGTTTTTCATTGAGTCTGATATCATGCACCTTAGTGTGCTTATGATCGATATTCAGTATTTTGATGTGATGAGCTATTCAGCTCGACCTTTGGGTCCTTATGTGAGTTTTATATTGGTTGGATCGGGTGGCACGCCGCCATGGTTATATTGTTTGGATCGGGTGGCACGCTGCCATGGGTATATTGTTGGGATCAGGTTGCACGCCGCAACAGTGTGATACTTATTTCAGTGTCCATATTTCCTGTTATGTGTTCTGTTTCCTATTTTTCTGAGGAAGTCCATGTTAGTGTGAGAGTTGAATAGTTCTCTCTATTGTTCGCCTTCCTTTTGTATCACGTACGAATTAGTGGATTACTAGCACATTGAGACATCTTGTGGGACTTTTGATTATGTCTGATATGGCTTATCGCCTGAGTAGTTCGTACTGGGTGAGATGAGATTATGTGATTTGGGGTCAGTGCAAACTGATTATATGAAGTATATTATAGAGGAAAGAATCATCCTTTGGTTTAGGACAAGGTAATGGATCCTGTCAAGAGTATAGACCCGATGAATTGTTGATTCAGTAGTTGGTTATGGATATCGGGACATCTCTTCCGTCGTGTCAGTATTGTAAAAGTTGGTATCATCCGATAAAAGTTGGAACGAGGTTTACGTAGATCGTGAGGTGCAATAGGAGCATCTGATTCGTTGAATTTTTGGCTAATTTGATCATAAAATATTATCGTGGTCCCGTGGATTTAGTGTTGCAAGGTAAGAATCCAGCAAGGTTATGCAGTCATGTTTGAGGACGGCGTTTGAGGAATATTGAGTGATCTCTTGATGAAAACAAGCCTGACATAGAATTTCGGATGTTGGAATTAGGCTCTAAGACTTAATTGTTGAACAAGAGGGAATATCTTCAGATTATATCAGGCTAATGTGCCCAGCTGAGTCCTAGATCTATTGGCCCTTTTAAGATTTTGAGACGTGTTGGGGAGGTTGCTTATGAGTTGGCCTTACCTCCCAGCCTAGCCGGAGTTCATCCCGTATTTCATGTCTCCATGCTCCGGAGATACCATGGTGACCCGTCGCATGTGTTGGATTTCACATCTGTTCAGCTAGACAAGGATCTGTCTTATGTTGAGGAGCCAGTAGCCATTCTAGACAGGCAGGTCAGGAAGCTAAGGTCGAAGAGTTTTCCTTCTGTGTGAGTTCAGTGGAGGGGTCAGCCTCCCGAGGCATCGACCTGGGAGTCCGAGTCTGACATGCGGAGCCGATATCCTCATCTATTCCTTGACTCAGGTACTTCTTTCTTTTGTCCGTTCGAGGACGAACGGTTGTTTTAGAGGTGGAGATTGTGACGACCCAAAGGGTCATCACTTGTTTTATTAATGATTTCGAGCTTCTAAGGTCTTTAAAACCTCATTTATAGTTGCCTCAATTTGCGTGCACAGTTCGGGCACGAAGCTGGAAAATTTTTATGTGAAATATGTGAAAAACAAATTGAAGAATTTTGATATTAATATTGATATGCTTGACTTTGGTCAACATTTTTGATAAACGGACCCGGAACCGTGATTTGACGGTCTCAAAAAATCCGTAGAAAAATATAGAACTTGGGCGTATGCCCGGAATTGAAATCCGAGGTCTAGAACCCCGGTAAAAGAATTTTTCTGTTAAATTGTTTTCTGCAAATGTTTAAGGAAAATGAAACTGAAATCTGATTGAAAAGTGGTGATATCGGGCTCGTATTTTGGTTCCGACACCCGGTACAGGTCAAATATATTGTTTAAGCGCTTCCTGTAATGTTTGGTTGAAAACGGACGTCGTTTGACGTGTTTCGGCCTTAAATTGGAAATTTTGGAAATTATGAAATTTTAAAGAATTCTTGAGTTTTAAGGCTCAATTCATTGATTTTGATGTTATTTTGGCGATTCGATCGCGCGAGCAAGTTCGTATGATGTTTTTAAGTCAGTGTGCATATTTGGTTTGGAGCCCCGAGGGCTCGTGTGAACTTTGGATAGGCCACGAGATCAATTTTTCATGTTAGAAGTTGCTGTCTGCAACTGGTCTGCAGAGTTCGCAAATGCGAACAATAGTTCGCAAATGCGAACTCCCCACTATTCTGCAGAGTTCGCAAATGCGAACAATAGTTCGCAAATGCGAACTCCCCACTATTGTGCCTGTGTTCGCAAATACGAACAATAGTTCGCAAATGCAAACTCGCCACTATTCTTCCTGTGTTCGCAAATGCGAACAATAGTTCGCAAATGCGAACTTTCCAATATTTAGCCTGTGTTCGCAATTGCGAACAATAGATCGCAAATGCGAACTTCCCAGTTTTGCCTTGGCTTCGCAAATGCGAACAAAAGTTCGCAAATGCGAACTTCCCAGCCTTAGCTTATTTTTCAAACTCCAGAAATTGGTCGGGGTTCGCAATTGCGAACCCATGTTCGCAAATGCGAACATAGAGACATGTAAATCACGATTTCCAGCTTCATTCTTCACATTTCACAACCCAAAAACACCCATTTGCGATTCTTCACGGATTCCTTCTTCTTCAAAACAATTGTATGTCACTTTTTACTTAATTCTTTCAATTTCTAACAACATTAAACATGTTTTTCAATAGAAATCAAAGGTTTTCATGGTAGAATTTCTTGTTTTTGGTAGTATATAGGGTTTTTCATAAATTGGGAAATTGGACCTCGAATTGAGGTCCGATTTTGAAACAAATCATATACTTGAACTCGTGGGGATGGGTAACCAGATTTTGGTCCGAACCCCGAGTTCCGACCATGTGGGCCCGGGTCGAAATTCACTATTCCGGGCAGAATGTTGTAAAAGTTGTAATTGGCCTTAGGAATTAGTTTGTTGAGTAGTATTGATGATATTAATTCAATCGTGTATAGATACGATTGGATTGGAGCCAAATTTGAAAGGAAAAGGCATTGCCACGGATTGAATTGTTCAAAAACATTGAGGTAAGTGGCTTGTCTAACCTCGTGTGGGGGAACCTTTAGCCCTAAGATATTATGTGATAGTTTAAATGCCTTGTACGCAAGGTGACGGGCGTGTACATGCGCGGGTTGTTGTAACTCACTTTACTTGAATTGTTCAATTCGTGATATTCCTATTCTTAATTTATTAAATTGTGACATTTACCTAGTATTCGTTAGGGAAGCATGACTAGGTAGGATTTATCTGTCTAATTTCCTAATTGTCCTACTTGAACTTCTTGATAATTGTTGGCACTAGTTCTCGGTGAAGTTATAGTTAAGCATATTATATTTCTCTCTGTGTATTCCTTTACTTGGTTATTGGTAGGGACTACGGGTTCGATTCCCGAGATCCCGAGTTATCGGTAGGGACTACGGGTTCGATTCCCGAGATCCCGAGTTATCGGTATGTGGACTACGGTTCGATTCCCGAGATCCCGAGTTATCGGTGGGGACTACGGTTAGATTCCCGAGATCCCGAGTTATTGGTAGGACTACGGTTCGATTCCCGAGATCCTAAATTATTGGTAGGGACTACGGTTCGATTCCCGAGATCCCTGAGTTATCGGTAGGGACCACGGGTTTGATTCCCGAGATCCCGAGTTATCGGTAGGACTACGGTTCGATTCCCGAGATCCCGAGTTATTTGTAGGGACTACGGGTTCGATTCCCAAGAACTTGAGTTATTGGTAGGACTACGGGTTTGATTCCCGAGATCCCGAGTTATTGGTAGGGACCGCGGGTTCGATTCCCTGAGATCCCGAGTTATCGAGACACGGGCCGCGGTTCGATTCCCGAGACCCGTGGTGTTGTCAACGGGACCGCGGGTTTAATTCCCAGAGACCTGGACTTGTTTTATCGAGTTGGTTACTTGTTGTTAGCTTAATTGTAGACAGCTTGTAGTAATCATTTTATTATTGTTATTTCGGAATTATTATCATTTAAACCGCTTATTATTATTATCATCATTATATTATTGTTTTCTCAGTAGGGCCCTGACCTTTCTCGTCTCTACTCCATCGAGGTTAGGCTTGGCACTTACCGAGTACCGCCGTGGTGTACTCATGCTACTCTTCTGCACACTTTTGTTGTGCAGATCCACGTACATCAGGACAAGCTCGTACTCAGTGATATCAGCAGCACATTTGGAGACCTCGAGGTACGATCTGCTACGTCCGCGGATCCGGAGGCTCTCCTTCTATTCTGATAGTTTTGGTAGATATTTCTCCTTCCTTTCGTTGTTTAGATACTCCTTACACATAGAGCCACAATTGTATTTCTCTTTTAGTCTGTGTTATCCGTGGGATTCCGGGTCTTGGTAGTGTTATATACAGTGTGTTCTTGACGGGTGTATGTGCCAAGCGGCACGGATTACACTTTACTTATATTGTTCCGCTGTTATCTTATCTTTAACGTTCATAACTTGTATATTCCCCAACGTGTTAGGCTTACCTAGTCGTAGGGACTGGGCGCCATCACGACATGTTCATGATTGGTGAACTAGGGTCGTGACAATATGTCACACCATTGATTTCTTCGCCCCCGCTTATAACATTAACAGTCCTTTTTGGAGAAGGAAGGTTAGGGGGCTCCTGCCTATTATTCATGTATGCTTGTTTACCTTTCTTAGAGAATAACTTGGTGAGATATCCTTGCTTCAACATATGATTAACTTCACCCTCTAGCAACCTACAATCTGTTGTTTTGTGACCATGATCGCTGTGAAATTCGCACAAGTGTTCGCGATTGCGCCTGTTTAGATTTGACCTCATTTCTTTTGGCCACCGCACCTTATCATTTATGCTTCTTAAAACAGCTACGAGCTCGGAAGTTCTTACATTAAAATTATAACTGCCAAATCGTTCCTTCAAGTTTATATCGTCATCCCGTGACTCTCTATGTTATGATCATTCCCATACCTTGATGATGAGCCTGATTCTGTATTTATGGATCTATGGTCATACCTTGAATGATCATTCGTTGACCGTGAATCTTTTCCCGCTGGGCCCATATATAGTTCGTATATGTTTTTACCAAACCTTTTTTCTGTGTCCACCCATCTCGCTTAGCTTTTCTTATTTTTGAGATCATGAGATAATATCTTCTTCGATCCTTAACTTCATGCTATACCTGTTGTAAACTTAATTTCATGTCATTGCCGGGAATTCAAGAAGACTTATCTTGAGTTGCCTCGTGGCTTCTAGGATTTTCTCATTCAAATTACTAGTGAAAGTTATAGCTGCCCAATTATCTGGTACATGTGGTAACGTCATTCTTTCATGATGGAACCTATCAACGAACTCTCTGAGCAACTCGGAGTCCCTTTGTTTGATTTTGAAAAATTCTCCATTCTCTTTTTGACTTTTGAGCTCTCGAATGTTCTTTGATAAATGAATCTGCAAGCTCAGCAAAATAATTTATGGAATATTCGGGTAAAAGAGAATACCAAGTAAATGCTCCATTAGTGAGTGTTTCACCGAATTTTTTGACCAATACTAATTCAATTTCTTGTTTGGTCAAGTCGTTGCCTTTTACGCAGTTGTGAATGCAGTCATGTGGTCTCGTGGATCAGATGTTCTGTCGTATTTAGGAATATCATGCATTTTAAATTTCTTTGGAATTGGGAGAGGAACATCACTTGGCTTCCAAGGTTTCTGTAAATATTTGACCATATCTATTCCTTTGATTACAGGCGGTACTCCAAGTATTTGCTCTATGCAGTCACTTTACTTCTTGAGCTATTTCTGCAATGTTAATACTAAGTTTTATAAATCGGAGTTGACTAAGTTGCGTTGTTCTCCATCTCATGACTCACTAGGTATTCCATCAATATCTGAATTAGCAAGCCCGTTACGAGGATTTTACAAAGTATTGTTATTTGGAATTGGTATTGATGGTACAACAGGTAACTGGCTGGCAAAGGCCTCAAGAGCTTTATTGACCTGTTGAGCGATAAGCTTTTGTAAAGCTTCATTGATAGCTTCATCATTGTCAAATTGAGCATTTGCATTTGAGTGAGATCCATCAGGAGTGCCTTCTTGATACTGCCGAGGCGAGCTTTGTGGAGAAGGGATCGGAGTGCGCTCGTCTTGTGGGTCCCCTTGGAGTTGATAATTTTCGTGGGTTCCTTGGGTGTTATCGTTAACATGTGATATGATTATTGATGTAACAAAATAGATTAGGTTAAGAAAGAATAGATTATTAGATTTTCGGTAACAGAACCAATTTGTTTAACCAAAAAATAAAATTTCGGTCAAAGCTTTATTTTTAGAATAACTCGAATTACTGATAATCGATAATGAACAGAAGAAATTGATTTAGATAACAATAAGATAGATAACAGTAACAAAATAAATCAGTGTATTGCAGTAGTATTTTCGTGTGTTTACAAATAACCAGTCTTCTCCTTTTGATAGCTATCTCTAAGATATACATTTTGCCTTTGCCATAATAAGGTCTTTATAGATAATTAAAGGCATTAAATGCTACATCACATAATCATTATAATTTAATACAGATTCTCTAACGTTTTTAGTATTTAATTCTTATTAAATATTGTATATGTACTCTCTTGTGCTGTCAGATTCATTCTTCTTGACTTTTAGATTAAAATAGGTACGAGCATCGAGTCTTTTGAGTATCTGCTCGTACCTGCTCGTATCTCTGCTCGTATCTGTTGTAACTCGTGCTTCCTTGCTTACCATCATTCTTTGACATGCCTTCGTGTCATGAAATGTCATCTTTCAATCACTTTGATATGTATAAACTCAATTTTTCCCAATACATTCTATATATTGATAGACCTTCCTTCGCACGGCAAAAAACTAGCATCCACAGTGTGATCCTTAAGAGAGTCTTGTTTAGGAAGAGTTTTTTTTCTCAATAGTTTTTTTGTTTTCTCATATGTAAGTCAATAGACCAAATCATGTTAAATTGTTATTCCTAGCTTAGTATATGTTTCTTTTGTCATATCATTTATCGTTCATGGTTTGAATTGTTAGCTTCCACATTACGCCTTATTATTTTCGACCCCAACAACCATATCAAGTGATTTTAATTTACTTTTCATATTTACAATATTAATACGGTACCAATAGGTGACCTTTTACGTACTATACGTTTTAGCAAACATTTGTAGGAACTATATATACTAACATAATTTGAACACAAATTCACAGTTAGATGGTCCTCAGAAAGTGATGGCAAAATGGTTAAAAGAAAATAGTTATTAACTCATATTATTTACAAAAAAATGGGTTGGATTATGAACTTTTTAAAATTGGGTCAAATATAGATAAAAACTATATTATTCATTTAGAAAATGGATAACCAATGGATAATTATTGAGTTTAACTTTATATTTGAAAAACTTCAAACTGGGGTTCCTCAAATTTGGGAGATTAGGAATTCTTCCAAAGGTGATCGTGTCCAAGAAGTCATGGATAATATGGATATTCATATTATCCGCCGGTTAAGCCATTTTTTATCCGTATCAAATATAAGTCGGGTCGAATACTTTATCCGTTTATATATTATCCATTTTCAACCTGACCCACATCCGACCCAACCCATCTGTTTGCCACCACAATTACTCGGAGTCCTTTTCTCTTAACACTCCTTCCTCAGTATCCCAAAAGGTGATCAAGGCTTATTGGAAAAAACAAGCATCTATGGAAATTAAACAGAAAAGAAACCCAAGGAATAAAACTATTGTTCTAGTAACGGTAATTCAATTAAATTAAATTTGGTATATTAAGGGTGGTTATGATGCAGAAGCTGTACTACTTGAACTTAAGATGATGGCAAAGGAGTTTAAGTTTTAGGTACATATAGATTATAGTGTAAATTTCCTTTACATTATCAGGTCAGTTAAAATTACACATTCGATTTGCGGGTGGGGGAACGAAGAAACTCCTTGCAAATTTGGGTGTTCAACGTGACAGTTCAGGATACATGTGCAAGGAAATATATATATACATATGCACACACAAATTACTATTAAATGATCTTTAAATTGAAATTCGTATTCAGATATCAACTTGTAAAAGGTATGTAAATCGAGTTCTCCTTCTCCGGATAATAGAAATGACGAGTTAAAAAAAGTTTATTGATCACGCCCAGCTATGACTCCTAAGAGATCTAGCAGTCATTAAAATACAATTTAGTTTACAAGTTTGAAGTCGAATCACACATAAAATTAACCTACTAATCACAACTACTCGTTCAGCAAGAATTCAAGTAATCAACTTCAAAAATATTAAAAAATGATTTGAGTGTTCACTAACTAAGAGAAGAATAATTAAAATGCAGTAATTTATAACTGATCAACTGTAGTAGACAAGATTGGACGAGTCTAGAATTATGCTTTCCCTTATCGTCGGAATCCTCACCGCTACATTTTCTATAAATTCGTCTTAGTATTCTCTATCGATCGTGAGTAGTTTGGGCATTGTAATTTCCTTCTGAGAAGCTACCACAATTTAGTAGACGTATTCTCCCGAACTACGCTAGCTGACACTAGTTTACCACTCACTATGATCGCATCAAGGTTTCGTTATTCCTAATCCCAACTTTAAACCTTTCGTATTGATTCCTCATATACGTTATGAGTGATGTGGTTCAACAACTACCTAAATGTGTACCCTTTTCAAAGTAATACACACTAAATAGGCATAGTCCATTGCGAGCTCTTCAATCAAGCACAATGAAAATGTAGTTGAATAAGTAGAGAAAAATCAAAGGCAAATTTATATTAAACATAGTCGAAATTCATCCTCCAATAGGTTCCATCAAAGCCTAGATTTGCAAGTTTAGTTGCTCATAATTGTATAAATAATCATTGTATATTCAACAACAACAATAACGATCTAGTATAATCCCACAAGTGGGGTCTGGGGAGGGTAATATGTACGCAGACCTTACCCCTACCCCGAGGGGCAGAGAGGTTGTTTCCAAGAGACCCTCTCAAGAAAGCAACAAGAGACGATATATTAGTACTATCAATTGACTCATAATAAAATAATATAAACTACATAACATAACATAAAATATCATAATAATAAAATAACAGCAATATAAAAAATATAGGAAATACAAAAAAAGATAGAAGTGTCACGACCCAAACTCCGACAGTGATGGTGCCCAACACCTTGTTAGGCAAGCCCGACCATTGCACATTTCCATCCGAATTATTAAACGTAAAAATATAAATTAAACATAAACTTTCGGTTGATAATAATGTACTAGTACAGAAACCATAACAATAGTAATAACAACCTATAATAGATCTGGCGTTGCAAGTCTGAGCCTTTAGATACAACAGATCAATATCCTATACAAGGAAAAAAAGATGCGCAAGTAAAGGAAAGATAAGAGGAGAAATCAGGTCCCGCGGATGCCGACAGCTACCTCGATGACTCCGGGATTAAACTGGGCAGCAACAAGTAAGCTCAGCTAAGACTCCGGGATCTTTGTATCTGCACACAGGGTGTAGGGAGTAAAGTGAGTAATCCACATTAGGAGTGATGTGGTTCAACAACTACCTAAATGTGTACCCTTTTCAAAGTAATACACACTAAATAAGCATAGTCCATTGAGAGCTCTTCAATCAACCATAATGAAAATGTAGTTGAACAAGTAGAGAAAAATTAAAGGCAAATTTATATTAAACATTGTAGAAATTTATCCTCCAATAGGTTTCATCAAAGCCTAGATTTGAGAGTTTAATTACTCATAATTGTATAAATAATCATAGTATACTTAATAACAACAACAACAACAACAACGACCCACAATAATCCCACAAGTGGGGTCAGGAGAGGATAATATGTACGCAGATCTTACCCCTACCCCGAGGGGCAGAGAGGTTATTTCCAAGAGACCCTCGGCTCAAGAAAGCAACAAGAGATGATATATTAGTACTATCAATTGACTCATAATAAAATAATATAAATTACATAACATGAAATAAAGTATCATAGTAACAAAATAACATCAATATAAGAAATAAAGGAAATACAAAAAAGATAGAACTGTCACGACCCAAACCCCGATCGTGATGGTGCCCAACACCTTGTTAGGCAAGCCCGGCCATTGCACATTTCCATCCGAATTATTAAACTTAAAAATACCAATTAAACATAAACTCTCAGTTTGATAATGATGAACTAGTGCGAAAACCATAACAACAGTAATAACAGCCTATAATAGATTTGGCGTTGCAAGTCTAAGCCTCTAGATACAACTGATCAATATCCTATACAAGGAAAACTAGATGCGGAAGTAAAGAAAAGATAAGAGTAGAAATCGGGTCCTGCGGACGCTGGCAACTACCTCGATGACTCCGGTACTGAACTGGGCAGCAACAAGTAAGCTCAGCTAAGACTCCGGGAATGCTGTATCTGCACACAGGGTGCAGGGAGTAAAGTGAGTACTCCAACTCAGTGAGTACTAGCAATAAAGAACAACTGAAAATAAGAAATCCCGTAAGAATACTACACAGCTCTATAATTAAAAGTAAATGTAGTAAATATTTGCTAATCAAGGAAAAAGTAGTAAAATCCTTTATGTTCCGATAATTTACCAACACTACTGCAGCGCGCAACCCAATCCACACCTAATACTGATGCGGCGTGCAGCCCGATCCAATATAATATATATAATACTGCGGCGTGCAGCCTGATCCAATATAATGGTCTACTACGTTCACTAGGGGTGTGTGTAGACTCCGGAGGGGCTCTTTCAGCCCAAGCGATATAATACTGCGGCGTCCAGTCTGATCCATATAATATATCACTACGACGTGCAGTCCGATCCATATAATATACTACTGTGACGTGCAATCCGATTTATATATGCATATGTGTATATACTGCTGCGACGTGCAGCTCGATCCGGTGTATATCAAATACCCTCACTACGGGGTCCTTAACCCCTCTCACTCATTATAGACTTGGCCTCTAAGGCCCACTCAGCTAAGATAGGGTATTCAACCCTAGGTATTTCTCATTTAGAGTGCAAATTACTATTGTCGGTTCATATTATGTTTTACAGTTAAATACATGACTAAGAGTATGTGTTCAATAGGTAACGTGTGGTCAATTAGCTCAACATGCTCCCTAAGGGTTCTACAGATCGGCACAAGGCCCCAAACATGGCATATAGCCCAAAATATACGGATATAAGCTCAGTCTCACTTAAAAAGTACAGTAAGTCCTCAATCGAGATGGACCAAGTCTTAATCTCCAATAGTAACATCACCACGCTCATCACACGGCGCATGTTTCATCTCAACATAGCACAAAATAGTGAAAATACGGGATTTAAATCCTCAGTATATCATTCATAACCATTACTTATCTCAAACTGGACAAAATCCTAGCTTGCCTTGAGCTTTCCTCTCAAATCAACCTCCTCGAGTGTAGAATCTGACCAAAACCATAAGGAATAGGTTGTAATAAGCTAATGGGACATAACCCAATTAAAAGAACTCGAAAAACACTCAAAAACAAGAAGTTGGCAAAACCCTAGCCCTGGTCCCACTCCTCAAAAAATTACAAAATTCACATCACCGGATTCCTCGTCTCACCACGAGTCCGTACATATAAAATTCATCAAATTCCGAGTTCAAATGCCCTTTCAAATTTTGAATTTACATTCCAAAAAGCAAGCCCTAATTTCTTTAATTTTTTACCCAAATTCAGAGAATTAAAGGATGAATCTTGAATTAAATGGTATTTTTAGGCCACGAGACTTACCTCCAATCACTTCATATCGAAAATCCTCTTCAAATGTACCAAAAAGCTATTGAGGCAGGGTAAAATGGAGGAAACATGATATGGGTCGCGGGTGAAATAACACTTAAAACCATTCTGTCTAGGCATTTTTAACCTTGATGTGATCGCATAGCACAAATTTCATCTTCCCAAATTAACCCTATGCGCTCGCACTACATCCCCGCGTTCGCATAGACCAAACCTCTGCCAAGGACCCCAGGCCGAAATACCCTACGGGATCGCACCCGTCCTTGTGCGAACGCACTGCTCAAAGTTCCCAGACCTATGCGATCGCATGGACACTAATGCAACCACATAGCACAAAATAGGGCTCCTCTCCCAGCCTTCTATGCGATCACGATGCCCCATATGCGATTGCATAGTACAATTCCTCTGCAAGATTTCTGATGCATTTCTGCAACTCCCCAAAGCCAAAAACCTTCCGATTGACCACCCGAAAACACCCCGAGGCCCCCAGGACCTCAACCAAAAGTGTCAATCTATCCTAAAACATCACACAAACATGTTCCAATCATAAAAATACATCCAACAACACAAGAATCATCAAATTACCACGAATTCAAGCCTAAGTTAAACTAAAACTTCCGAAACTTGCATTTGATCAAAACCCCGACCTAAACACATCCAAATGACCTGAAACTTTGAACACATATCCAAAATCACCTAACTAAGCTACTGCAACTCTCTGAATTCAATTCGGACCCTCGGTTCAAAATCTCACCTATCAACGAAATCCGCCAAAATTCAAACTTACAAGCCTAATTCTGCACTGGACCTCCAAATTCAATTCCGATCGCTCTGCTAAGTCACAAATCATCTCCCAAAGCTATCACCGAAATTCACATCCAACCTCCCTAACTACATAGTCAGTATCCGGTTGACTTTTTCCACAACAAGCTTCCTTCTAAGAGGTTAAGTGCCTCATTTCCAGCTAAAACCAATCCAACTCTATCCGATCAACTCAAACACTGATATTAAATCATAAAGGGACATAACATGGGGAAAACGAGGCGGTGACTCACGTGATGACGGGCCGAGTTGTTACATCCTCCCCAACTAAAACAAACGCTCGTCCTCGAGCGAGTTAAGAAACATACCTGGAGCCTCAAATAGGCGGGGATATCTACTCAGCATCTCTTGCTCGGTGTCCCAAGTAGCCTCCTCCCCGGGGCGACCTCTCCATTGCACCTTCACTGGAGCAATATCTTTGGACCTCAACTTTCAAACTTGTCGACCCTGAATAGCCACTGGCTCCACTCATAGGATAAATCATCATCCAGCTGAACCGTGCTAAAAACTAACACATGAGACGGGTCCCCAACATACTTCTGGAGCATGGACTCATGGAATACCAGATGCACACTAGACAAACTGGGTGACAAAGAAAGCTTGTATGCCACCTCTCCAACCCTCCTAAGTATCTCAAAAGGCCCAATGAACCTCGGACTCAGCATCCCTTTCTTCCAGAACCGCATAACACCCTTCATGGGCAAAACCTTCAACAAGACCTACTCGCCTACCATATATTACACATCACGAACCTTCTGGTCCCAATAACTCTTCTGACGCAACTGTGTTGTACGAAGCCTCTCCTGGATCAACTTAAGCCTCTTTAAAGCATCCTGAACCATCTTAGTCCCCAACAATCTAGCCTCACCGGGCTCGAACCATCCAATAGGAGATCTAAACCGCCTACCATACAACGCTTCATACGGGGACATCTGAATACTCGACTGATAACTGTTGTTGTAGGAAAACTCTGTGAGAGGCAAAAACTCAGCCCCTAAACCTCCAAAATCAATAACAGAGGCATGCAATATATCCTTATAGATCTGAATAGTACGCTCAGACTGTCCGTCCATCTAAGAATGAAATGCTATGCTCAAATCTACCTACGTACCCAACTCTCCCTAAAACACCCTCCAGAACTGAGAAGTGAACTGAGTACCTCTATCCGAGATAATAGACACTAGTAGAATGAAGTGCACGGACTTGGTCAGCTCATCCATAATCACCCAAACTGAATCAAACTTTCTCGAAGTCCAAGGGAGAACACTCACGAAATCCATAGTAATCCTCTCCCATTTCCACTGGAAATAACTATACGCTGAAGAACATAGCCCGGTCTCTGATGCTCATACTTGACCTGCTGAAAGTTGAGACATTAAGCTACATAACTCACAATATCCTTTTTCATCCCCCTCCCCCAGTAATGTTGTCCCAAGTCCTGATACATCTTCGCTGCACCTGGATGAATGGAGTATCGTGAGCTATGAGCCTCCTCTAGTATCAACTCTTGAAGTCCATATACATTGGGCATGCAAATTCGTCCCTGCATCCTCAACACACCATCACTATCAATAGTCACATCTCTGGCACCATTATGCTAAACCTTGTCCTTAAGGACAAGAAAATGTGGATCAGCATACTGACGCTCTCTGATGTGATCATACATGGAGGACCAAGAAACAACACCAACACCCAACTCGGCTCTGAAATATCCAATCTCACCATCCGATTGGCCAACGCCTAAGCATCAACTACGAAGTGCCTCTCCCTAACTAGAATATATGCCAAGCTGCTTTACTAATTGCCTTCCGGCTTAAAGCATCGGCCACTACATTGACCTTCCCCGAATGGTACAATATGGTAATGTCATAACCCTTAAGCAACTCAAGCCACCTCTGCTGCCTCAAATTAAGATCTTTTTGTTTGAACATATGTTGATGGCTGCAATGATCAGTATACACCTCACAAGAAATGCCATACAAGTAGTTCCTCCAAATCTTTAGAGCATGGACTATAGCTGCTAACTCCAAATTATACACAGGGTAGTTCTTCTCATGGGGCTTCAACTGATGAGAAGCATATGTAATAACTCTACCCTCCTGTATCAGCACATATACTATGCCAACTCTCGAGGAATCACAATACACGGCATAGGAACCTGAAGTTGATAGCAATATCAATATCAATACTGAAGCCGTGGTCAAAGCTGTCTTGAGTTTCTGAAAGCTATCCTCACACTCCTCGGACCACACAAATGGAGCACCCTTCTACGTCAACTTGGTCAAGGGTGACGCAATAGTAGAAAATCCCTAAATAAACTGGCAATAATACCCTCCCAACCCAAGGAAACTACAGATCTCGGTGGCTGAGGTTGATCTAGGCTAACTCTGCACTGCCTCTATCTTCTTCGGATAAACCTGTATACCATCACTGGACACCACGTGTCCCAGAAATGCCACAGACCCAAGCCAGAACTCACACTTGGAGAACTTTGCATAAAGCTTCTCCTCCATCAATCTCTGCAATACTACTCTCAAATGCTGGGCATGCTCCTCCTGGCTACGCGAGTACACCAGGATGTCATTAATAATCACAATCACAAAGGAATCTAGATACTGCCGAAACATGTTGTTCATAAAATATATAAACGCGGCTGGGGTATTAGTCAGCCCAAAAGACATAACTAGAAACTCATAATGCACATATCTCGTCCTGAAAGTTGTCTTCATGATATCATAATCCCTAATTTTCAGCTGGTGATAGTCTAAACAAAGATCAATCTTCGAGAATAACCTCGCTCCCTGGAGTTGATCAAATAAATCATCAATACGGGGTAGTAGATACTTATTCTTCATTGTCACCTTGTTTAATTGCCTGTAATCAATACACGTTCTCATTGAGCCATCTTTCTTCTTCACAAATAACACCGGTGCACCTCACGGTGATACACTAGGACGAATAAACCCCTTATCTAGAAGTTCCTGAAGCTGCTCCTTCAAATCCTTCAACTCAGCTGGTGCCATACGATATGGAGGAATAGAGATAGGTTGAGTGCCCAGCACCAGGTCAATATAATAATAAATATCCCTATCCAGCGGCATGCCTAGTAGGTCCGATGGAAACACATCCAGAAAATCCCTCACAATGGGAATAGAATCAAGGATGGGAGCCTCAACTCCAACATCTCTCACAAATGCCAAATATTGTAAACATCCATTCCCAACCAACCGCTAGGCCTTCAAGAAAGAGATTATCCTGCTGGGTAAATAATCAGTCATACTATGCCACACGATCATCAGAATACCCGGCATAGCCAATGTGACTGTCATAGTGTGACAGTCTAGAATAGCTTGGAACAGAGATAGCCAATTCATTCCCAAAATAACACCAAAATCAACCATGCTCAATAGCAACAAGTCAACTCGGGTCTACAGATCCCCAATAGTAACAAGACAGGACCGATACACATAGTCCACAATAATAGTATCGTCCACCGAGTAGATACATGTACAGGTAACGCGAGAAACCCTCAGGTCATACCCAAATGATGAGAAAAGTATGAAGATACATAGGAATAAGTGGAATCAGGATCAAATAAAGCTGAGGCATCCCTATGGTAGACTAAAATAATACCGTTGATAACAACATCCGAAGTAATAGCATCTAACCAGCCCTAAAGAGCATAGAATCGAGCCTGACCACCACCCGATCGGCCATCCCCTTTAGAGCAACCCCTAGCTACCTGACCCTCACCCCTAGCTGGCGGGGCTGGTGCTGAAGATAATGGGCCAGAAGATGAGGGTTGGCCCCTCTGTTAAGATGAACTGGATGCATGGCGGGGACACTCCCTTCGTATATGCCCGAACTCACCACACTCATAGCAATTCTCGAGTGCTAGGGGCTGGGACTAAAGGGAACCCCTCACGCTAGAGTGGCTAGTTGATGAACTCGTCCATGATAAACCCTGAACAGATGAGGCATGAGACGAACTCTCCACGGGAAGTGCACTAATAGATGGATGACTCTGTTGAGAGCCCTGATAACCCCGACCAAAAGATGACCCACGATACTCTGAGCGAGCTGGCTGTGGAAGCCTAAAAGAACGACCTCTGCTCTGCTGAAATTGGCCCCTAGATAGAGCACCACTGAAGCTACCAGATCCTTGAGGCCTCTTGGCCTTCCTCTCTTCTCTCTCCTAACAGCGAGCTATCTCAATGTCTCGAGCAATATCCACTGCATCCTCAAAGGTATGGCTCAGGACCCTCTCTCAATTCATCGGAATACGGATGTGATAAATAAGTCCATCCACAAATCGCCTAATCCTCTCATGATCAGTCGGAACCATCCATGGAGCATAATGAGCTAACTTTGAGAATCTCACCTCATACTGTGTTACAGACATATCTCCCTGACAAAGCCACTCAAACTACCTAGGCAGCTCCTCCCTCTACGACCGTGGTACCCACTTCTCCAGAAAAATAGTAGAGAACTCCTGCCATGTCAACAGTGCTACACCTATCAGCCTACGCCACTCATATGCCTCCTACCATATAAAGGCTACTCCTGAGAACTGAAAGGTGGTAAATGATACTCCGCTCGACTCTAGGATTTCTGCTGTCCGAAGCATACATCAACACTTGTCGAGAAAACCCTGGGCATCCTCGCCCGAAATATCGGTAAAAGTAGGAGGTGAAAGCTTGCTGAACCTCTTAAGACGATGCTGCTCATCATCTGGCATCGTCGGAACCCTATTATCCTGAACCGGGACAACCGGCTAAACTAGCGCAACTGGCTGGACTGAGGTAACATGCTGAACTGGTGGTGCCTCTGGTGTCTACAAACCCTTCACTACCTGCTCAGGAGTGCGAGCTGCGGGGGTCTGATGACAACCCCCAGTCTGAGATGTAGCTGCGGCAGTACTGGACGAGACTACCTGAGCCAGGCCAGTGCAAACAGATAAAATATGAGCTAGGGCTTCCTGAAGACCCAGAATCACAATAGGCACAGCTGGTGCCTTAGCAAGTGCTGCTAGAATCTCTACAACTGGAGGTTGATCCTTAGTGGGGGTGACTGGTGGGTCAACTGGGGCTGCCCTTACTGCTCTGCCTCGACCACAAACATGGCCGTATCCACAGCCTCTAGTGGATGGCAATGGTGGTCGTCCACCACGTCCGGTAGTACGTGTTCTCGCCATCTGTGAGAGAATAGAATACAAAAGTTTAGTTCTCATATCAAAAAAGTCGCACGACAAGAATTTCAAGAATATGAAGTTTTTCCTAAAGGTTCTGGAGCATCTCGAGGATAAATATAGACATCTTTGTTCTGATCCGCGAGATTTTACTCAACCAGCTCATGATTTGTGGGACCAAGTAACCTAGGCTCTGATACCAACTTGTCACGACCCAAACCCCTGTCGTGATGGCTCTCAACACCTTGTTAGGCAAGCCCAACCATTGCATATTTCCATCCCAATTATTAAACTTAAAAATACCAATTACACATAAACTCTCAGTTTGATAATAATGAACTAGTGTGGAAACTATAACAATAGTAATAATAGCCTATAATAGATCTAGAGTCGCAAGTATGAGCCTCTTGATACAACTGATCAATATCCTATACAAGGAAAAGTAGACATGGAAGTAAAGGAAAGAAACATGGAGAAATCAGGTCCTGCGGATGCGGGCAGCTACCTCGATGACTCCGATACTGAACTGGGCAGCAACAAGTAAGCTCAGCTAAGACTTCGGGATCCCAGTATCTGAACACAGGGTTCAGGGAGTAAAGTGAGTACTCCAACTCAGTGGGTAATAGCAAAATATCCTGTAAGAACACTACACAGTTCTATAATTAACAGTAAATGCAGTAAATATCCGCTAATCATGGAAAAAATAGTAAAATCCTCTATGGTCCGACAATTTATCAACACTATCGCGGCGCGCAACCTGATCCATACCTAATACTGCTGCGGCGTGCAGCCCGATTCAATATAACATATATAATGTTGCGGCCCGTAGCCCGATCCAATATAATAGTCGACTGCGCTCACTTGGGGTGTGTGCAGACTCTGGAGAGGCTCGTTCAGTCCAAACGCTATAATATTGTGGCGTACAGTCCAATCCATATAATATATCACTTCGGCGTGCATTTCGATCCATATAATATATCACTGCAACGTGCAGTCTAATCCATATATAATATACTATTGCAGCATGCAGTCCGATCCAATACATGTATATGTATGTACTGCTGCGGCGTATAGCCCGATCCGGTATATATCCAATACCCTCACTATGGGGTCCTTGAACCCTCTTAGTCAATATTGACTTGGCCTCTCGGGCCCACTTAGCTAAGACGGGGTATTCAACCCTAGGTATTTCTCATTTATAGTGCAAATTACTAATGCCGGTTCAAATTATGTGTATAGTTAAAGACATGATGGAGAGTATGTGTTCAACAGGTAACGTGTGGTCAATTAGCTCAACATGCTCCCTAAGGGTTCTACAGATCGGAACAAGGACCCAAACATGGCAACTAGCCCAAAATATACGAATATAAGCTCAGTCTCAGTCAAAAGGTACAGTAAGTCCTCAATCGAGATGGAACAAGTTCGAATCTCAAGTAGTAACATCACTACGCTCATCACATGGTGCGTGTTCAATCTCAACATAGCACTGAATAGTGCAAATATGGGGTTTCAAACCCTCAATATATTATTCATAACCATTAGTCACCTTAAACCAGCCAAAATCCTAGCTCGTCTTGCGCTTTCCTTGCAAATCGACCTCCTCAAGTGTAGAATCTGATCAAAACCACAAGGAATAGATTATAATAAGCTAATGGGACATAACCCAATTGAAAGAACTCAAAAAAAAAAACCCAAAACCCGAGCCCCGAGTCCGCTCCTCAAATAATTACGAAATTCACATCACCAGATTCCTCGTCTCACCACGAGTCCGTACATATAAAATTCATCAAAATTCGAGTTCAAATGCCCTTTCAAATTTTGAATTTACATTCCAAAAATCAAGCCCTAATTTCTTCAAATATTTACCCAAATTCAGAGAATTAAAGGATGAATCTTCAATTAAATGGTATTTTTAGGCCACGAGACTTACCTCCAATCACTTCCCGTCGAAAATCCTATTCACATCTACCAAAAAGCTCTTGATGCGGAGTAAAAAATGGAGGAAATATGATATGGGTCGCAGGTGAAATAACACTTAAAACCATTCTACCCGGGCATTTTTAACCCTATGCAATCGCATCACTACCATTGCGATTTCATAGCACAAATTTCATCTTCCCAAATTAACCCTATGCATTCGCACTACACCACCGCGTTCACATAGACCAAACCCTTGCCAAGGACCCTAGGCCCAAATACCCTACATGATCGCACCCTTCCTTGTGCGAACGCACTGCTCAAAGTTCCCAGACCTACGCGATCGCATGGACCCTAATGCGACCGCATAGCACAAAATAGGGCTCCTCTCCTAGCCTTCTATGCTATCACAATGCTCCTATGCAATCGCATAGAGCAATTCCTCTGCAACATTTTTGCTATATTTCTGCAACTCCCAAAAGCCAAAAACATTCCGATTGACCACCCGAAAACACCCCGAGGCCCCCGAGACCTCAACCAAAAGTTCCAATCCATCCTAAAACATCACACAAACATGTTCCAATCATAAAAACACATCGAACAACACAATAATCATCAAACTACCACAGATTCAAGCCTAAGTTAAACCAAAACTTCTGAAACTTGCATTTGATAAAAAACCCGACCTAAACACCTCTGAATGACCTAAAACTTTTCACGCATATCCAAAATCACCTAAGGAATATACTGTAACTCTCAAAATTCCATTCCGACCATCGTTTCAAAATTGCACCTATCAACCGAAATCCGCCAAAATTCAAACTTTGCCAATTCAAATCTAATTCTACATCGGACCTCCAAATTCAATTCTGATCACTCTTCTAAGTCACAAATTATCCCCCCAAGCTAACTGAATTGCCGGAATTCACATCCGAGCCCTCTAATTACATAGTCAGTATCCGATAGAGTTATTCCACAACAAACTTCCTTCTAAGAGGCTAAGTGCCTCATTTCCAGCTAAAACCAATCCAACTCTATTTGATCATCTCAAACACTGATATTAAATTATAGAGAGAGATAACATAGGGAAAATAGGGAGGTAACTCACGTGAAAATGGGTCGGGTCATCATAGGAAGGTATAATAATATATAGCAGATAAAGCCCTGCATGAGTAACTAACTAGATAGTAATATTCAAAAGCATTAAACTAAAAATTCAAGAAGAATGGAGAGAAAAACTATTGTGATTCGTGATCTAGAGTGTTCCATAGTCTTTTGCCTCTCTAATAATGTCTAACCCTAAAAAATCTAACATTATGAGGTATTTATATGGTGGGGCTGAGGTATACACGTCCATACATAATGAGGAAATAATAGTGACTAGGATAAGCATCATCGGCGCGGTGCATTGTCAGAGGCACCAACATTACTCCGCGAGGCACCATCAAAGACACCAATATCATCCAGCAAGGTGTTATCAGAGGCGCCACTGATAATGCGGTGGACAAAGCCTCGTATTGTCTAGGGTTTTGACTTTTCATTACCTTTTCCATTTTTTACTTTCGAGGTACCATTTCGTGTACATTTTCTCCACTTCATGTCCAAGAATTCCTATATATAAAATAAACTCTAATAAGGTCAATTTCCATATAAATTAGCATCCAAACAACAAAAAAGTAGGTTAAATACGTCAAAATATATGGAATTATACAACGAAATTATTTATGCTAATGATTTGTCTTTGTAGCATTCAAAGTCTTTGTCAAAACACTCTTTATCTCTATGTTCGAAACCTCCACTTTCCCACTCGTTTGTGGGGTGATATGGGGGTAACAATCTTGTGACAAACACCATATTTTTCTAACAACTTTGCGAAGGCTCAGTTATAGAAGTGGGTGCCTCAATCACTAATTATTGCCCTTCGAGTGCCAAATCAGGTAAATATGTTCTTTCTAAAAAATCAATGACCCCCTTTGCATCATTTGTAGGGAGTGCAGCAACTTCCACCCATTTTGACATATAGTCCATAGCTACGAGTATATACTTGTTGCAATATGAGATGAGAAAAGGCCTCATGAAATCGATTCCCCGTACATTAAACACTTTTACCTCCTGGATTGGTTTCGTGGGCATCCCATGTCAGCGGAAAATATTTCTGGTTCGTTGGCATTGATCACAACCCATCACCTAGAACTGTGCATCATTGAACAATGTCGACCAGTAGAAGCTTGACTCCAATAATTTACCAGTTGCCCTTACTCTCCTGAAATTGCCACCATATGGGGATGCGTCACAAGCATGCTAAATAGAAGATGGGTCTATATTGGAGATACATCTCTAGAACATGTTATTAATACATATTCTTAACAAAAAATGCTAATCCCAAAAGTAAATGCGACAATCATGGAAGAACCTTTTCTTTTGTACTAAGGAGATGTCGTAGAGGATAATACCGCTCGCTAGGTAATTTTCAATGTCTTCATACCATGGAGCTACCTCTAGTCTTGTGGCTAATAGTTGTTCATCTAGGAAATTCTCCACAATCCTTTCTATCCTAGGCAAGTGATCAGCACTTGGTTTTCCGTTCCCTTTTGGTTACGGATTTCCATGTCAAATTCTTATAACAGTAGCCCTCATCAAATAAGGCACAACTTTGACTCTTTCTTCTCAATTAAGTACCTTAGAGTATCATGGTCAGTACAAACAATTACATTTGAGCCTATTAGGTGTGACCTAAATTTGTCAAATGTGAATTCCACTGCTAGTATCTCCTTTCTAATCTATGTATAATTTTGTTGGGCACCATTTAATGTCCTACTTGCATAGTACATGGGATGTATGAATTTATCTTTTCGCCACCCAAGAATTTCTCCCACAACATAGCTACTTGTATCACGCATCAGCTCAAAAGGTTGCTCCCAATCAGGTGCCACTATGATTGGTGCAGTCTTCAGCCACTTCTTCAAATCCTCGAAAGCTACCATGTGGTTATTATAAAACACAAAGGGTGATCATTTTCAAGAAATATACATAAAGGGTTTGCAGTTTTAGATAAATATTTATTAAATTGCCTGTAGAAGCTAGTGTGACTAAGAAAACATCTTATCGCTTTGCCAGTAGTGGGTGGAGGCAACTTCGCAATTACATCAACCTTAGCACGTTCCACCTCAATGCCCTTACATGACACTAGGTGTCCCAAGCGATACCCTCATGTACAATCAAATGATATTTCTTGTAACGACCCGACCGGTCGTTTTAGAAAAATTATGCCCCAATCCCTAATTTAACTGTTCCCCTAAGTTCATTTCTGCTATTGTGGGTTGCCGGGAGAGTCGGTTCCGAAAATTTGAGCATTTTGGGACACTTAGTCCCTAAATAAGAGCTTTGAAACTAGAAAACGGTCCGTAGCCGAAACAGTGTTAAGACGATCTCGGAACGGAAATCCGATGGTTCCATTAGCTCCGTTAGGTGATTTCTGGGTTAGGAGCGCGTTCGGAATGTATTTTGGAGGTCCGTAGCTCAATTAGGCTTGAAATGCCGAAGATTGAAATTTTGGCGAATCCGAACGATAGGTGATATTTTGATCCGGGGGTCGGAATGGAATTTCGACAATTTCTGTAGCTTCGTTATGTGATTTTGGATATGTCCGCAAATTTTTAGGTCATTCGGACGTCGTTTGGTCGGGTTTTAGATCGAATGTGCAATTCGGAAAGTTTTAAGAAATTTAGGCTTGAATTCGATGTGAATTATGGGTTTTGATGTTGTTAGACGTGTTTTGATGATTAGAATAAGTTCGTATCATGTTTTGGAATAGGTTGGTGGTTTTCGTTGGGATCCCGGGGTCTCGGGATGAATCCGGGGGTCCAATCGGGCTATTTCATGCATTTTGGAAATGCTGTTAACTGCTGGTGTGTGCTGTAGACGAATGCTCTATGCGATCGCAATGGGCTAATGCGATCGCATAGAAGGTTTTTGAGAGGCCAAGTATTTGTTCTATGCGATCGCGGGCATGGATATGCGATCGCATAGTTCTGGAAAGTTGTGCTCTGCGATCGCGTACAGTCCTATGCGATCGCATAGTGTATGGAGAAGAGGGGTCCCAGGTCCAGCTTTTGTCCTATGCGATCGCGGAACAGGGTATGCGATCGCATAGGTATATATTGGTGAGCATTGCGATCACATTGAGGGCTATGCGATCGCATAGAGTAGTCTGGCGAGGGTCAAAATTTGTGCTATGCGATCGCAACAGGTGTCATGCGATCGCATAGAGTAAAAATGTCTGGCAGTGACTTAAGTCCAGAAACATTTCAACCGCGACCCTCATTCGCAAAAACGCCATTTTTGAGCTCCAAGAGAGGATTTTGAAGGGGAAACGTTGGGATATCACCGGGAAATCATCGGGGGTAAGTTTCTTGACCTTAATTCGTTGGTTTATCATGAAATCCATGATTATTTCACCGAAATTGGAAGATTAAAGGTGGGTTTGAGCCCTAGGCCTAAATGTTAGAAAATCTTTGATTTGAATGGGCAAACGGAGTCCGATTTCGATAAATTTTATATGCACGGACTCGTATTGAGATAAGGAACCCGAATATATAATTTTCATGATTTTTTGATAAGCGTACCAGAAGTCGGGTTTTGGCAACTTGTGGGTTTTGGTGTATTTTGAGTTAATTTGATTGGATAATGCCCAATTGGCCTATTTTGATGTGATTCTATTGATTTTTATCAGATACTACACTTGTGGAGGCCGACATTCGCGGCAAGAGGGTTGTTCCTTAGCGGTTTTGTACCGGAATTGAGGTAAGTGGCTTGTCTAACCTCGTGCGGGGGAATTTTCACCCCTAGGATATTATGTGATAGTTTAAATGCCTTGTACGCGAGGTGACGGGCGTGTACATGCGCTGGTTGTTGAACACGTACTTTATTTAAAATGTTCGATGAGCGATATCCCTGTCTTTGGTTGTTAATTTGATATTTTACCCGGTAGTGGTTAGAAGAGCATGATTAGGTAGCACTTAACTATTTAGTTGCCTAATTGCCTTATTTGAACTCCTTGTTAATTATTGGCACTATTTTCGGTGAAGTTATAGTTAAGCATAATTATTCTCTCTGTGGATTCCTTTATTGGCTGTTCTTGTGGACTGCGGGTTCGATTCCCGGAGACCCAGGGTTGTGGGTTCGATTCCCAGAGACCCGGCGTGATATTGGTAGGGACTACGGGTTCGATTCCCGAGATCCCGAGTTATTGGTAGGGACTACGGGTTCGATTCCCGAGATCCTGAGTTATCGGTAGGGACTACGGGTTCGATTCCCGAGATCCTGAGTTATTGGTAGGGACTACGGGTTCGATTCCCGAGATCCCGAGTTATTGAGATATTATCGAGACACGGGCTGCGGGTTCGATTCCCGGAGACCCAGGGGTACTGAGAATGGGACTGTGGGTTCAATTCCCACAGATCCCGGATTTGTTTATTTGAGTTGGTTATTTGTTATTAGCTTGATTGTAGACAGCTTCCGTAATGTTGTTATTTCGGAAATTATTGTTATTATCTGTTAAACCGTTTATTTTGTTATCATCATATTATTATTGTTTCTCAGTAGGGCCCCGACCTTCCTCGTCACTACTCCATCGAGGTTAGGCTTGGCACTTACCGAGTACCGCCGTGGTGTACTCATGCTACTCTTCTGCACACTTTTGTTGTGCGGATCCAGGTACATCAGAGCAGGCTCGTACTAGGTGATTCTGCAGCTTTCTGGGAGACTTCGAGGTATGATCCGCTACGTCCGCGGATCCGGAGGCTTCCCTTCTATTCTAGTGTGAGCACGTGATTTTTGCCTTACTCGAGAAGTACTCCAAGAAAATTCAAAATAAAAATAGTTTCTAGTCTGTGTTACCGTGGGGTTCCGGATCTTGGTAGTGTTTATTTATCGTGTGACGGATGTATGTGCCAAGTGGCACGGATTACATATCTTTTATGTTATTTTCCGCTGTTTCTTATTTAAGTAATTATAATTTATAGATTCCGCAACGTGTTAGGCTTACCTAGTCGTGGGAACTGGGTGCCATCACGACATGTTCACAATTGGTGAACTAGGGTCGTGACAAATGGAGGCTGAGTTCATAGCCTTGGATAAACCCGGTTACTTAGATTCTCGTTGATCGATACGGAGACGTCCGTATTTATTTACGAGGGACTATGTAACTATTTAGGAAACTCTTCATTTCTTTGGATTCCTTGTCGTGCGACATTTTTGGCATCAAAATCTAAACTATTGATTTCTATTCTCTCACAGATGGTGAGGACACGAGCTACTCGCGACGATCAAGTACCCGCGCCCCCTGTTGCCGCCGTCAGAGGCCGGGCCGAGGTAGAGGACGAGGACGCGCCCGAGGTGCAGCCACAGCACCCGCGCGTTCTGCCGCTAAGGTGCCACAGGTAGACCAGGTTGGAGCGCAGGCACCTGGAACACCGACTACAGCTGCTACTACTCCAGCACTACAGGAGAACCTGGCCCAGTTCATGAGTATGTATACCACTTTAGCTCAGGCAGGACTGCTTCCTCTCGTAGCAGCTACATCACAGGCCGGGGGAGGGGCCCATACTCCCGCAGCCGTTACATCGGAGCAGCGTGTGCCAGTGGGACAGGTTCTAGATATTTTGGTTATGCCTCCTGCTGCCCCAGCACAGCCTTGAGGTGGACCAGCTGCCTCTGAGGACGAGCAGCGTAGATTGGAGAGGTTCAACAAATATGACCCTCTAGTGTTTAGTGGTTTGGCTTCAGATGATGCATTGGGTTTTCTATAGGAGTGTCATCGTATTCTTCGTACTATAGGGATTGTGGAGACCAGCGGGGTTAATTCCCTGCTTTTCAGTTTCGCGGGGCTGCCTATGACTGGTGGCGTACGTATGAGTTGGATAGTCCAGAAAAGTCTGCTTCATTGACCTGGACGCAGTTTTCAGATCTATTTTTGAGAGAGTTTGTTCCTTAGAGCCTTAGGGATTCTTGGCGCTTGGAGTTTGAGCGGTTGCGACAGGGCTCCATGTCAGTATCGGAGTATGCTATCAGTTTCACCCGTCTTGCCAGACATGCACCGGCCTTGGTAGCCACAGTCCGGGAGAGGGTGCAGAGGTTTATTGAGGGCCTGATTCCGCCGATCCGATCCAGCATGGCCAGGGAGTTGGAGACAGATATATCCTATCAGCAGGCGGTGAGCATCGCCAGGAGGATCGAGAGTATGCTCCCTAGAGAGCGGGGAGAGAGAGAGGCCAAGAGGTCTCGCGAGTCGGGCCATTTCTCCGGTGCCCGCACTTCAGCCGCCCGGTCGTTTTGGCAGGGGTTATTCCGGTCGTCCGCTCACTCGCGCATTGCTCGCAGCCTCGGTAGTACCCCGGCCTCTTCCAAGCATCTCGCGAGCCCTATTATGCTCCCCGCTTCCGCGTGCACCTCCGCGCGGGGTCCTTCCGCAGGTCGGGCTAGTGAGGTGAGGCCGGCCGACCGCAGCTCACCGTGTCCTCCCAGAGCTTGCTTTGGGTGCGGGGATACTCGCCATCTGGTCAGGGAGTGCCCCAGGCGTAGGAGGGGAGCCCCTCATCAGTCTTCGCAGCCTCAGCGTAGTTCTCAGGGCCAGCAGGCTATCATTCCAGCTCCAGCTGCCACTCCACCTGCCCAGCCAGCCAGGGGCGGGGGTCAGAGTTCCAGAGGCCGCCCTCGAGAGGGGGGACAGGCCAGATTCTATCCTATTCCTGATCGCGCTGCTGCTATTGCATCTGACTCTGTTATCACAGGTATTATTCTGGTTAGTCACAGGGAGGCATCGGTTCTATTCGACCCCGGTTCCACTTTTTCATATGTGTCTTCTTACTTTGCTTCTCATCTGGGTGTGCCTCGGGATTCTTTGAGTGCCCCCATTTATGTTTCCACTCCGGTGGGTGATTCTTTGGCTGTGGACCACGTATATCGGTCGTGTTTGGTTACCATTTGTGATTTTGAGACCGGAGCGGATCTATTGTTGCTCGGGATGGTCGATTTTGATATTATTCTGGGCATGGACCGGTTGTCGCCCCATTATGCTATTCTTGATTGTCACGCCAAGACCGTGACGCTGGCTATGCCAGGCATTCCACGTATTGAGTGGAGTGGTACTTTAGATCACACCCCTAGCCGTGTTATTTCTTTTCTCGGAGCTCAGCATATGGTTGAGAAGGGGTGTGCTGCTTAACTAGCCTATGTGTGGGACGTCAGCATTGACACTCCCTCTATTGATTTCGTTCATGTGGTACGTGACTTTGCTGATGTATTTCCAGCTGATCTTCCAGGCATGCCGCCCGACAAAGATATTGACTTTGCTATTGACTTGTTGCCGGCACTCAGCCCATTTCTATTCCACCGTACCGTATGGCTCCTCCTGAGTTAAAGGAGTTGAAGGATCAGCTACAGGAGTTATTGGGCAAGGGTTTTATTCGACCCGGTGTTTCGCCTTGGGGTGCTCCTGGTATTGTTTGTGAAGAAAAGGACGGTTCTATGCGTATGTGTATTGACTATCGTCGGCTGAATAAGGTTACAGTGAAGAACCAGTATCCTTTGCCCCGTATTGATGATTTATTTGACCAGCTACATGGCGCACATGTGTTTTCTAAGATTGATTTGCGCTCCGGGTATCACCAGCTGAAGATTCGGGAGCCAGATATCCCGAAGACCGCCTTCAGGACCCGGTATGGTCACTATGAGTTCCTCGTGATGTCTTTTGGGTTGACTAATGCCCCAGCAGCATTTATGCATTTGATGCACAGTGTGTTCAGGCCTTATCTGGACTCGTTCGTGATTGTCTTCATTGATGATATTCTAGTATATTCCCGGAGCCGGGAAGAGCACGAGCAACATTTGAGGATAGTGCTTCAGATTCTGAGGGAGAAGCAGCTTTATGCCAAGTTCTCTAAATGTGAATTCTGGTTGAGTTCGGTGGCATTTTTGGGCCACGTGGTGTCGAGTGATGGTATTCGAGTAGATCCGAGGAAGGTGGAGGCCGTGCAGAGTTGGCCCAGACCCTCCTCCGCTACTGAGATTCGCAGTTTCCTTGGTTTGGCGGGCTATTACCGTCGTTTCGTAGAGGGTTCTCTTCGATTGCAGCACCTATGACTAGATTGACCCAAAAGGGTGCCCCTTTTCGGTGGACAGACGAGTGTGAGGCGAGCTTTCAGAAGCTCAAGACAGCTTTGACTTCGGCCCCTATATTGATGTTGCCTACAGGTTCGGGGTCCTATACCGTATATTGTGATGCCTCACGAGTTGGACTCGGTGCGGTATTGATGCAGGACGGTAGGGTGATTGCCTACGCGTTGAGACAACTGAAGGTGCATGAGAAGAATTACCCTGTTCATGATTTGGAGCTAGCTGCCATTGTTCACGCCTTGAAAATTTGGCGTCATTATTTATATGGGGTTACTTCTGAGATCTACACTGATCACCGGAGCTTGCAGCACTTGCTTAAGCAGAAGGACCTGAATATGCGTCGGAGGAGATGGTTGGAACTACTGAAGGACTATGATATTACTATTCTCTATCATCCGGGCAAGGCTAATGTGGTTGCCGATGCCTTGAGTCGTCGGGCAGAGAGTTTGGGGAGTTTGGCATATCTACCAGCTTCGGAGAGGCCTATGGCGATGGATGTTCAGGCTTTGGCCAGGCAGTTGGTAAGACTAGATCTTTCGGAGCCCAGCCGGGTTCTAGCTTGTGTGGTTTCTCGGTCTTCTCTATTTGACCGCATCAGGGAGCGTCAGTTCGATGACCCTCATTTGCTTGTCCTTCAGGATAGAGTTCGGCGTGGTGATGCTCGAGATGTTACCATCGGGGATGAGGGAGTTATGAGAATGCAAGGGCGTATCTGTGTGCCCAATGTAGATGATCTTCGAGAGCTGATTTTAGCAGAGGCCCATAGTTCGCGGTATTCCATCCATCCGGGTGCCGCGAAGATGTATCAGGACTTGAAACAGCATTACCGGTGGAGGCGGATGAAGAGGGATATAGTTGATTATGTTTCTAGATGCCTCAACTGCCAGCAGGTGAAGTATGAGCATCAGCACCCGGGTGGATTGATGCAGCGGATTGAGATTCCAGAGTGGAAATGGGAGCGCATCACCATGGACTTTGTATCCGGGCTTCCACGGACTGTTAGGAAGTTTGATTCCATTTGGGTTATTGTGGATCGGCTGACCAAGTCCGCCCATTTTATACCGGTGAGCACTACTTATTCATCGGAGCGACCGGCGGAGATCTATATCAAGGAGATAGTTCGGCTGCATGGTATTCCAGTTTCCATCATTTCAGATAGAGGCACTCGGTTCACTTCACGGTTCTGGAGAGCTGTACAGCAGGAGTTAGGTACTCGGGTGGAGCTGAGCACAGCATTTCACCCCCAGACTGATGGGCAGTCCGAGCGCACTATTCAGATTTTGGAGGATATGCTCCGTGCGTGCGTGATTGAGTTTGGAGGTTCATGGGATCACTTCTTGCCACTGGCGGAGTTTGCTTATAACAACAGCTACCAGTCTAGTATTCAGATGGCACCGTACGAGGCCCTATATGGTAGGAGGTGCGGGTCTCCCGTGGGTTGGTTTGAGCCGGGCGAGGCCAGGTTACTAGGTACTGATATGGTTCAGGAGGCTATGGACAAGGTCAAGGTGATTCAGGACAGACTTCGTGCAGCCCAGTCTAGACAGAAGAGTTATGCGGACAAGAAGGTTCGCGATGTGGCTTTTATGGTGGGTGAGCGGGTTCTGCTTCGAGTCTCGCCCATGAAGGGCGTTATGAGGTTTGGGAAGAAAGGGAAGCCGAGTCCTAGATTTATTGGCCCTTTTGAGATTTTGAGGCGTGTTGGGGAGGTTGCTTATGAGTTGGCCTTACCTCCCAGCCTAGCCGGAGTTCACCCCGTATTTCATGTCTCCATGCTCCGGAGATACCACGGTGACCCGTCGCACGTGTTGGATTTCACATCTGTTCAGCTAGACAAGGATCTTTCTTATGTTGAGGAGCCAGTAGCCATTCTAGACAGGCAAGTCAGGAAGCTAAGGTCTAAGAACATCGCTTCATTTACGTTTTTTACGCTATGTATGTGCGATGTAAAAAGGAGGTGTGACAATGCGCAGCCAGTACCCTCATCTTTTCACTACTCCAGGTATGTTTTCATGCTCGTTCGAGGACGAACGAATCTTTAAGTGTGGGAAGATGTAACGACCCGACCGGTCGTTTTAGAAAATTATGCCCCAATCCCTAATTTAACTGTTCCCCTAAGTTCATTTCTGCTATCGTGGGTTGCCGGGAGAGTCGGTTCCGAAAATTTGAGCATTTTGGGACACTTAGTCCCTAAATAAGAGCTTTGAAACTAGAAAACGGTCCGTAGCCGGAACAGTTGTTAAGACGATCTCGGAACGGAAATTCAATGGTTCCATTAGCTCCGTTAGGTGATTTCGGGGTTCGGAGCGCGTTCGGAATGTATTTTGGAGGTCCGTAGCTCAATTAGGCTTGAAATGCCGAAGATTTAAATTTTGGCGAATCCGAACGATAGGTGATATTTTGATCCGGGGTCGGAATGGAATTCCGACAATTTCTGTAGCTTCGTTATGTGATTTTGGATATGTCCGCAAATTTTCAGGTCATTCGGACGTCGTTTGGTCGGGTTTTAGATCGAATGTGCAATTCGGAAAGTTTTAAGAAATTTAGGCTTGAATTCGATGTGAATTATGGGTTTTGATGTTGTTAGACGTGTTTTGATGATTAGAATAAGTTCGTATCATGTTTTGGAATAGGTTGGTGGTTTTCGTTGGGATCCCGGGGTCTCGGGATGAATCCGGGGGTCCAATCGGGCTATTTCATGCATTTTGGAAATGTTGTTAACTGCTGGTGTGTGCTGCAGACGAATGCTCTATGCGATCGCAATGGGCTAATGCGATCGCATAGAAGGTTTTGGAGAGGCCAAGTATTTGTTCTATGCGATCGCGGGCATGGATATGCGATCGCATAGTTCTGGAAAGTTGTGCTATGCGATCGCGTACTTTCCTATGCGATCGCATAGTGTATGGAGAAGAGGGGTCCCAGATCCAGCTTTTGTCCTATGCGATCGCGGAACATGGTATGCGATCGCATAGGTATATATTGGTGAGCATTGCGATCGCATTGAGGGCTATGCGATCGCATAGAGTAGTCTGGCGAGGGTCGAAATTTGTGTTATGCGATCGCAACAGGTGTCATGCGATCGCATAGAGTAAAAATGTCTGGCAGTGACTTAAGTCCAGAAACATTTCAGCCGCGAACCATAAACCAAAAAACGCCATTTTTGAGCTCCAAGAGAGGGAATTGAAGGGGAAACGCCGGGATATCACCGGGAAATCATCGGGGGTAAGTTTCCTAACCTTAATTCGTTGGTTTATCATGAAATCCATGATTATTTCACCGAAATTGGAAGATTAAAGGTGGGTTTGAGCCCTAGGCCTAAATGTTAGAAAATCTTTGATTTGAATGGGCAAACGGAGTCCGATTTCGATAAATTTTATATGCACGGACTCGTATTGAGATAAGGAACCCGAATATATAATTTTCATGATTTTTCGATAAGCGTACCGGAAGTCGGGTTTTGGCAACTTGTGGGTTTTGGTGTATTTTGAGTTAATTTGATTGGATAATGCCCAATTGGCCTATTTTGATGTGATTCTATTGATTTTTATCAAATACTACACTTGTGGAGGCCGACATTCGCGGCAAGAGGGTTGTTTCTTAGCGGTTTTGTACCGGAATTGAGGTAAGTGGCTTGTCTAACCTCGTGTGGGGAATTTTCACCCCTAGGATATTATGTGATAGTTTAAATGCCTTGTACGCGAGGTGACGGGCGTGTACATGCGCTGGTTGTTGAACACGTACTTTATTCAAAATGTTCGATGAGCGATATCCCTATCTTTGGTTGTTAATTTGATATTTTACCCGGTAGTGGTTAGAAGAGCATGATTAGGTAGCACTTAACTGTTTAGTTGCCTAATTGCCTTATTTGAACTCCTTGTTAATTATTGGAACTATTTTTCGGTGAAGTTATAGTTAAGCATAATTATTCTCTCTGTGGATTCCTTAATTGGCTGTGCTTGTGGACTGCGGGTTCGATTCCCGGAGACCCAGGGCTGTGGGTTCGATTCCCAGAGACCCGGCGTGATATTGGTAGGGACTACGGGTTCGATTCCCGAGATCCCGAGTTATTGGTAGGGACTACGGGTTCGATTCCCGAGATCCTGAGTTATTGGTAGGGACTACGGGTTCGATTCCCGAGATCCTAAGTTATTGGTAGGGACTACGGGTTCGATTCCCGAGATCCCGAGTTATTGGTAGGGACTGCGGGTTCGATTCCCGGAGATCCCGAGTTATTGAGATATTTTTGAGACATGGGCTGTGGGTTCGATTCCTCGGAGACCCAGGGGTACTGAGAATGGGACTGTGGGTTCAATTCCCACAGATCCTGGATTTGTTTATTTGAGTTGGTTATTCGTTATTAGCTTGATTGTAGACAGTTTCAGTAAATGTTGTTATTTTGGAAATTTTGTTGTTATCTGTTAAACTGTTTATTTTGTTATCATCATATTATTATTGTTTCTCTCAGTAGGGCCCTGACCTTCCTCGTCACTACTCCATCGAGGTTAGGCTTGGCACTTACTGAGTACCGTCGTGGTGTACTCATGCTACTCTTCTGCACACTTTTGTTGTGCAGATCCAGGTACATCAGAGCAGGCTCGTACTAGGTGATTCCGCAGCTTTCTGGGAGACTTCGAGGTATGATCTGCTACGTCCGCGGATCCGGAGGCTTCCCTTCTATTCTAGTATTACTAGTTGACATTTTCTTCATTTCGTTGTTAGATACTCTTTACACATAGAGCCACAGTTGTATTTCTCTTTTAGTCCGTGTTACCGTGGGGTTCCGGATCTTGGTAGTGTTTATTTATTGTGTGACGGATGTATGTGCCAAGTGGCACGGATTACATATCTTTTATGTTATTTTCCGCTGTTTCTTATTTAAGTAATTAAAATTTATAGATTCCGCAACGTGTTAGGCTTACCTAGTCGTGGGGACTGGGTGCCATCACGACAGGTTCACAATTGGTGAACTAGGGTCGTGACATTTTTCCTAGTTTAGTACCAGATTAGTCTCCATACACCTCATCAATACTCTTTTCAAATTCATAAGGCAACCATCGAATTAGTTCCCTACCACTAAGAAGTCATCCATTAAAACTACAATTATGTCCTCTGCAATATAGGTGAAGATGGCCATCGTGCACCATTGGAATGTGGTGGGTGCATTGCATAGGACAAATAGCATTCTCCGGGAGGCATAGATGCCATACAGATAGGTGAACGATGTTTTCTCTCTATCCTCCGGGGCTACAGAGATATAGTTGTACCTCGAGATCCTCCCAGGAATAAAAAATAGGACCTCCCTGTCAATCTATCTAACATCTGATCAATGAATGGCAATGAAAAATGGTCTTTTCGGGTAGCCTTGTTCAATCTTCTATAATCCATACAGATTCACCATTCCATGACTATTCTTGTTGAGATCAACTTGTTATTCTCATTTTGCACTACAGTCACTCCACCCTTCTTTGACACACACTAAACTAGGTTGACCCGATGGGGAAGACGATTCACGCATCTAACCATATTTTCACTTATTTTTCACAATTTCTTTCCCGTTGGGGTTTATCCTTCTTTGATGTTCTGGTGACGTCCAAATCGACTGCTAAAAAGCAATAGATACGGTCGCAGCAATATAATTTACCCAACTAAGTGTCGGGGTCGAATCCCACAGAGAACAATGTGTAGGCGATTAAGTATATAAGAAAATTATTGCTAATTATGCAACGCCAAACACTAAGAATGGTGGTTGAAAAAGTATTTAAACTTAATTTCGAAAATATAAACTAAACTAGAAAGCAAGTAAAATGATCAATGGCTACACGTATGATTCGCTTCGGGAATTACACTGAAGTGGTCATGAAATTGCTAGTAATCATGCTTCTTTTCATGCTCATAATTGATTTATTGAACTATTCAGATTGTTGATTATAAGGTTAATAATATTCATAAGAATCTTTCGAGTTCTTATGAATCTATCCATGTTAAATCAATATCTATATGTCTATGGTATTAATATTAACAAGAATGCATTTACCACTCTTATGATTCAACCAAACAAGGCAACTAAGTACATGTCTATCTTAATTGCAAATTCTCCACCCGATGCCCGGGATTCAAATCTTGTTCTATTTGATTTTATATGCAACCAAGAATTTCCTTTGTCAAGTTTAATTCAAGGTTCGTAAATAATATTTCACTGTTGGCCTAGCAGTAAAATAATTAAGATCAAAATCAAATGAACAACCCACAACAATAAATTCAATATATTCAATCTAAGATTCAAATAGCAAGATCATCTAACAAATACATAAGCACAACAAGTTATTTAATCCACACTTTAAACATGAATATTCTCATAAACAAGATTCAAGTGTTGGAAATAAATACTACACACTTAAATATTCAATACAAAGCAAGGAAATAAAGAAATAAACATAAATGGGTAAGAAATTCTTAAACAAAAGCTTCAATCTTCAAGACCCAAGTGTGTGTGCAAAACCCTAGCTTCCAAAAATGTTCTCTCTACTGAAAATAAGCCAAAAGATCCTAAAAATTGAAGAAGATCCCGAGATATCTGTTTTGGGCCAGTATATAATTTATTCGGGGTGGAAAATGTAAAATTATAGAACTGCCCAGTCTTCACGCCAGATTTGTTCATCGCGTCCGCGTGCCTACCTTCGCGTTCGCGATGAATAGGAGATTTTGGTCAACGCGTTCGCGTACATGCCTTCGCGTTCGCGAAGGTTCCTGAAGTTGAACTTCGCGTTCGTGTGTAACTCTGCCGCGTTCGCGAAGATCCTTTTTATCCTTCATCGCGTTCGCGCCATTGAACTTCGCGTTCACGTAGCTTGGGCTACTGAACCATCGCGTTCGCGAGACCTCTATTGCGTTCGCGAAGAGTATTTCACCTGGGCAGATTATTTGTCAATTTTAGCTCATTTTTGTCTTATTTTCACATGGTTTCTTCACCATTACTTCTAAATCACATTAAATCCTGTAGAATAGAAGTAAATAACATTAAATACATGATTTTATCACTTCAAACATAGCAAATGTCGCCATTTAAAGGCAAGATAAGTTGGTATTTTACCAACTTATCACACCCCCAAACTTGAACTATTGCTTGTCCTCAAGCAATGAAAACGATAAAATCTCCTCACAAGTGTCTAAATCAACCTCATATCCTCAACACACCAAGCCAATTAAAAAGAAAGTCTACTTTAATTACAAAAACATGACTTCGATTGGTACCGACAATTACTCCAAAGCATATGAATTATTGAGCACTTCACATAAACTTCATTATACTTCAAGTGCTCAAACACTAATGGAAATCAAAGTAGCAACCAAGTCATGACACTAAAGCTTCAAAATTTTCCTCTATATCACAATCAACTTTCTTTGGTCATTCTTATCAACTGAAAAAGAGATTAGATTCACAACTAAATTTTCATGTGCCCTTACCTTTAAGAGAGGATCCCACACTCATAAATCTCAATTTAAATCAAAATTGGGATATCAAATGGAAAGAATTAACTCACTCTCAGAAAGATGTTCAAATACATACAAGTAGTACCATAGGCTTGCCCTTTATGTATTTCTCCACTAATGTAGATAACTTGATTCAAAATCAATTAGGACTTAAAAGGTTGTAGTTTAGGCATTTGGTTAAGGTAAGGCAAAATTTTGGTTAAAGTGACTTAAAACTTCCCAAAGCACTACAATATCAAAATTAAAGTCCACTTCCTTCAAAGATATTTTCCGCCCTTGTTTCACTTTTCAATCCACACCTAGTCCTCTTGTTTCACTTTTCAATCCACATCTAGTCCTTTATTTACAACTTTTATCAGCATATATTATATATATATATATTAATATATACATATATATACATTTTTCTTTTCACAATCCAATTAACCAATTCTTTTACATACCTTTCACCTTCTCAAATCAATTCCATATCACAACTTTCCCAACTTTCACCCCCAAACTTAGGCTTTTAGCCTACATAAACACTTTCAAAGTACTTTAGGGAAGTAGAGTGCCAAAAGATATATCATTTAGGAACAAATGGTTTAAGCATGTAACATGGTTGCCAAAGAATAATGTTAAAGGCTCAAAATTGGTTGACTAGGGAAAATATTTAAGGGTAAGAAATATAAAATATACTCGCGATCCAAGGAAAGCCTAATATCATTTTTTTAAATTAAGTTAGTCTATAATTTTGCCTCAAAACACATTCCGGGCAAGTTCTAAACCACAAGTACTACAAAAGAACCTACAAATAAATCTCACCACACCGGCACATAAAAACTCAAATGGAATACAAAGCCTCAATCCAATTAACACAAATAACTTAAGAAGGTTATATAGCATACAAGAAGCTATTTAGTGAATTAAAGAGCCAAAAATTGAATCTAAAAGGTCATGACATTTTCTTACTTCAATTGTTATATTTTTCACCAACCAAATATTCATATGCCAAGGTTTAAAATATGTTGGTACCAAGCAAGTCACATTTTTAAAAATGGGCACAAATCTCAACTCAACCCATTTATTTACTCAGATTAACAAAAACTAAATCTAACCACAAAACTAACTCCCTATACTTTATTTCTATAATTACCCGGTTCAAGAAAAGAAAAAAAAAATTTGCATCCTTGAAAAAAGAACCGTGGTATAAAGAAAACCAAGGATATCGCCACTAATACCAAATATAACAATAAAATAAAATAAATAAAGAAAATAAACAACAAAAACATGAAGAAGCTAATGAAAACCACGTACTAAACATTATACTTTCATTATACTAATACCACACATGACAAAATAAAAAAAAATATAGTACTAATCTGCCAAATATCCATAAAAATGAAAAATAACTATTGCAGTTCTAACAAGAAGCTACCCCCAATAATAGATATTGCATTGTCCCCAATGCAACTAAACATGATATAGTAAAAGGTGGTGGAAAGTGCTCCCTAAATACTGCATCAATCAGAACTGGATGTGGTGGGAAATTTAAGATCCATGTCTGCATGATCATCATCATCATCCGAGTCCTGTGAACCACAAAGTGTGCTCAGCTTCTGCATTATCTTAGAAAGCAGCTTGCTCTTCTTCTTCTCATGCTCCTTGAATTTCCTTTGCCGTTTTTCTATCTTTCCCTGCTTGCGGCTCATGTTTTCCAGCCTGGTGTTCATGGCCTCCATCTGGGTTGTCATATCTTTTTTATTCTTGGCTATATCTTCCAGGGTTGGTGGGGCTTTAGCTCCTGCAGAGGTGCTGGTCCCAGATGTGCTTGCCCCAGATGGGCCAGTGGGAAGGCCAGCTATCAGCTGCCTAACATGTGCATCAACCCCATAGATCTGGCTAGACAGATGTCTCATAGTGTGTGGTCCAGACTGGAGGAGTCCCACAGGGTCAAAGGATCCAGCAGGGTCAGTGGTGATCTCCGTGAACTGCCCGAATGAAGGGGAGGCTACATCAATGTGCCTCTTTTTCTGCTTGTCGCTTGGCCCCCGTTTTAGTAAAGGATGGATCATTGACTTGCTGGGGCCCTTCTCGACATCATTGGGGTGTTTAAGTACCCCTGCATCATAACACAACCTGGTGATCAAAGAGGGAAAGAATAGACTCTTAGACCTACCATTAGCAACTTCTTCAATTTCTCGAACAATATGCTCCCCCACATTCACAGGCAATCCTTCGATGAGAGCAACAATCATGAGAGCTCTATCCATTGTTACATCAGTGTCATTTGTGGAAGGTGCCACTCTGAAACAAATGATGGAAAGCCATGTTTTTGCTTCCGCTGTAAAATCATGAGAGTCCACCCTTTTCTACAATGTTAGCCACTTTGGAGTGACTCCGCCATGCAGCCTGTCTATTAGCCACTAGTTGCCCCCTGCTCTTGCTCTTTTTTTGTAAACCTCATTGTCAACATTGGGGAGGTTATAAACAGCATTGATCACTTGAGAGTTGAAAGGAACTTGCACACCCCGCACAGTAGTTACCAACACACCCTGGAAATTAGTCCGTGTGACATTTGCATAGAATTCCAAAACAACCGTGTGGTTGGCGTTGATAGGCGGCTTAGCAATACACATCCAGCCACTCTCCATGAAGCGTGCATAGAACTCGGGCATTTTCTCCTCCACCTTTTCCAAATTTATTCCTCTTTCCCGAACAATAGTTTTGGACAGCAGTTCATCGTATTTTCGCTCGCATGCTGCAGTTAGAAACCTGTCATGGTCATAAGCTTCCTCCTGTCCCGGTCCAAACACATATTCCTGTGCCATTTCTTGATGTTCTGATTCCATTTTTAGCCCAAAATGCCTACAAAATCGACCAACAATTTTAAACGCACATATGAACACTTAAAACAATGTATTAGGAAGTATTTAAGCTAAAGAAATGGGCGGCAAAGGTCCCGGACAGAGCTGTGCAAAGCTACTGTTTTTGCCAGTTTTGGGACTGCCAGTTATTTGCTCTTCGTGTTCGCGATCACCCAGACGCGTTCGCAAAGAGTAAAAAAATTTCAGAACTTGCATACCTTCGCGTTCGCGAAGGTATGACCGCATTCGCGATGGGTTAATTTCACCTGCTCGCGCGTTCACGTTGGGAGCTTCGCGTACGCGAAGGCTTCTTCTTCGCCCAGAAATTTTCAGTTTCATTGAGGCATTTTTTCAAGCACACTATGTGCATTAGTTGTTTGTGCACATTTAACAGCTTTGGGTGCTAATTTTTACCCAAAATTTTCACACAATTAAACACTCACACTCAACCAACCTCACCCAGGAAGCAACATAAGTTTTCAAGCACCAATTTGCAATTTAAACTTGAAAAACTTGAACCCAAACAATGGCTATTCTCAGATTTCATACCAACGAAACAGAGGGAAAGAATAAAAATTTAGTTTTGAGGAGAGTGGAGATTACATACCTTAGCAATGGAGATGATTTCAAGAAGAATCTAGCTAATTTGCACTTTTTTTTAAAAATTTTTTGGCCGGAAAAAAGTTAGGGTTAGGAGTTGTTATTTTTGGGCAAAAATTTTGGGAAACATCCCATTCCAGTAGCGTAGGTTTCTTTTTACCAACCTAACCCTACGCGTACGCGAATGGTATTTTTCTACAGGTGTCGCGAACACGACAGAGACTCACGCAAATGCGTTGAGTAATTTCCTTCTGGCCACGCGAACGCGACATGTTGACATGCGAACGCGATGAGTTGAAAACTCGGAAGCTTCGCGAACGCGAAGGTATCCCGCGAACGCGCTGAAGAAAATTTTTCTGCACTTGCACAGTGCTGGCAGCTACTATTTTTTTCTCTCCGGAACAACCCGACCTACTCAAATCAACTCCAAAAAATCTGAAAATTGGCAGATTAGTAACAAATAATATTCTAAACCATTCTAAAAAAGAAAATTCGAAAAACGATGAAATTTTTTGAAAAACGATGGGTTACTTCCCACCAATCGCCGCATTTAACATCGTGGCACGACGCAAACAACATTACCACTTTTCTCGCCACTTGGATGCTATAAATTGGGCACATAGCTTGGAATCAAGCTTATGACCACGAGCAACGGGGGGTGGTAAGTTGATGCTCAAGCCAATGCTTAAAATCTTCATTTTGCACTTCTTGGCTTTAAAGTAAGGAATGTCATTTTGATTTCTTGTCTCTTCAAATTGTAAAATGTAAGGCATGAATTTTTCTTCCTCGCAATCCTCCATTGACTCGTGTAGTTCAACTCCCGTATCACCACATAATTCCAACGTTGAAAAATGCCAGGAATGTGATTTTAAACCTTCACTTTGCAATTGCACTTTGACCTTGACATCCTCATTTTTCCCCGAACTAGAGTCAATCTCAACCACATTCACATTTACACCGATTGACTCTAATTCCATATTTTTGTCAGCATCGTTAATAATATTTTGGTCAAATAGCTGAAATTCCTCTTTCTGCTCCACAAGCTGGCTAGTATCCACACAAATTGGTTGTAGAGCATCAAACGCCTCAACCTTTTTATTCAATTGAGCATACAAGTCATGGATATCTGAGACAGATTGATTTATCTCTTGCTGGAGCTCAGATTTTGCTTCTATTAGTTGCTCTATCATATTTGAAAGACCATCACATAAAAAGTCATGAAATTTTATCAATTGAGCTTATTCCTCTAGCCAAGATAGGCTCACTATTTCTGCTTCTTCCAAATTATCTTCTGATGAGAACTCGCTCTCTTTAGTCACCTCCTCCGCTTCGGCTTTTATTATCATGATTGTTGCATTAATTCTTTGTATAGCCTGTCGAATTTCATCTTGTTGCTCAACTGTTTGCCTTATCATATCCATAATAAGAGCTTTACTTTCCATATCATCTACTTCCTTGACCCTATAATTTTCATCAAAATAAGTAGATTCATCATAGTAGGGGCCGGGGGAAGGAAAAAACAAATAAGCACAATAATCCCAATGACCATTTTGACTACCACACTTATCACAAATACTCCACTCATGGGTTTGAAATTGTGTGCACAATCCATCCCCGGAAGAACTTAAACAATTTTGCCACGAATGTGGTCCTCCACAATAAGGACAAGGATCATCAAAGTATGAACAACTACCATCTGACCAATTGTTGTTATATGATGCCATTTTTCAAAATTAAGAAAATAAGCAAGAAAAATTAATTACACAAATATTCACAAGTTTGGATCAAAGCATTTTAGCTTACTTTTCAAACAACCTAAATTACGCCAAATTGTTCCCCGACAACGGCGCCATTTTTGGTGACGTCCAAATCGACTGCTAAAAAGCAATAGATACGGTCGCAGCAATATAATTTACCCAACTAAGAGTCGGGGTCGAATCCCACAGAGAACAATGTGTGGGCGATTAAGTATATAAGAAAATTATTGCTAATTATGCAACGCCAAACACTAAGAATGGTGGTTGAAAAAGTATTTAAACTTAATTTCGAAAATATAAACTAAACTAGAAAGCAAGTAAAATGATCAATGGCTACACGTATGATTTGCTTCGGGAATTACACTAAAGTGGTCATGAAATTGCTAGTAATCATGCTTCTTTTCATACTCATAATTGATTTATTGAACTATTCAGGATTGTTGATTATATGGTTAATAATATTCATAAGAATCTTTCGAGTTCTTATGAATCTATCCAAGTTAAATCAATATCTATATGTCTATGGTATTAATATTAACAAGAATGCATTTACCACTCTTATGATTCAACCAAACAAGGCAACTAAGTACATGTCTATCTTAATTGCAAATTCTCCACCCGATGCCCGGGATTCAAATATTGTTCTATTTGATTTTATATGCAACCAAGAATTTCCTTTGTCAAGTTTAATTCAAGGTTCGTAAATAATATTTCACTGTTGGCCTAGCAGTAAAATAATTAAGATCAAAATCAAATGAACAACCCACAACAATAAATTCAATATATTCAATCTAAGATTCAAATAACAAGATCATCTAACAAATACATAAGCACAACAAGTTATTTAATCCACACTTTAAACATGAATATTCTCATAAACAAGATTCAATTGTTGGAAATAAATACTACACACTTAAATATTCAATACAAAGCAAGGAAATGAAGAAATAAACATAAATGGGTAAGAAATTCTTAACCAAAAGCTTCAATCTTCAAGACCCAAGTGTGTGTGCAAAACCCTAGCTTCCAAAAATATTCTCTCTACTGAAAATAAGCCAAAAGATCCTAAAAATTGAAGAAGACCCCGAGATATCTATTTTGGGCCAGTATATAATTGATTTGGGGTGGAAAATGTAAAATTACAGAACTGCCCAGTCTTCACGTCAGATTTGTTCATCGCGTCCGTGTGCCTACCTTCGTGTTCGCGATGAATAGGAGATTTTGGTCAACAAGTTTGCGTACATGCCTTCGCGTTCGCGAAGGTTCCTGAAGTTGAACGTCGTGTTCGCGTGTAACTCTGTCGCGTTCGCGAAGATCCTTTTTATCCTTCATCGCGTTCGCGCCATTGAACTTCGCGTTCGCGTAGCTTGGGCTACTGAACCATCGCGTTCGCGATACTCGCGTTCGCAAAGAGTATTTCACCTGGGCAGATTATTTGTCCATTTTAGCTCATTTTTGTCTTGTTTTCACTTGGTTTCTTCACCATTACTTCTAAATCACATTAAATCCTGTAGAATAGAAGTAAATAACATTATATACATGATTTTATCACTTCAAACATAGCAAATGTCGCCATTTAAAGGCAAGATAAGTTGGTATTTTACCAACTTATCATGTTCTTTTGATGGTTTGTGCCCATCTTCCAGTAGATTCTTATGTATATCAAATGATGGGATGATACTCTTTATGTCCGCAATGGTCCACCCAATTATAGTATTGCACTCCTTTAGAACCTGCAAAAGTTTTTCTACCTGCACATCTAACAAAACATATGAGATAATAATAAGTAATGTCGAACTAGGTCCCAAAACACCATACGTGAGTAAGACGGTAACGATTTTAACTCTAACTGTGGTGGCTCTTTAATTGATGGAAAAGTTGTAGAGCTCTTTCTTTTGTCTAATTATAAAGGCTCGAATTTGAGCTCTCTTTTCTAGTACCTTTGGCCTTCAAGGGTCAAAACCAACTCTACTAAGTCCTCACTATCTACCTCTTTTAAGTTCATCAGGCAGGCTATTAGGGGCCTTTTGCGTTTAGTGCCTCATTTTCCTCCTCGAGAATCACATCCACAACTTTAATCAGAGAGAAATTAGAGAACTCACTGGGTTGTTGCATAGACTTCTATACATTGACAATTATTTCTTCATCATTTAGGCTCATCTTTAGCTCCATAGTTTCACAATCAATCAGAGTTCTCCCTGTGACCAAGAATGGTCTTTCCAAAATTATGGGAATCTTTTCATCAACCTGGCAGTTCAAAATGACAAAATCTATCAGAAACACAAACTTTTTAACCAGCACAAGTACTCATCAAGTACACTCAATGGACTCTTCACTGTTCGGTTGGATAGATGTAGTAACATGGATGTGGATCTTGCACTTCCAATACTTAACCTTTTATAGAAAGACAAGGGCATCAAGCTTAGGCTCGCCCCCAAATCACAGAATGCTTTGGCAAAAACATAGGTATCTATGGTGCATGGAATTGTGAAACTCCTTGGGTTGGATATCTTCTCAGCAGTAGGTCTTGTCACGACTGCACTACATGTATAAGTTAGTGTCACAATTTCCAAGTCTTGAAAGTCGAACTTGCTAGAAATCAAGTCCTTTATCATTTTAGCATAGCGGGGCATCTCCCTCAAGGCATTAATTAGTGGAATGTTCACCTAAATCAACTTTAACATTACTACGAATTTTTTATATTTCTCATCCTTCTGATATTTGGCCAATATTTACGAGAAGGGTGTTGGCGGTCGCTTCATTCTTATGATTTGAGCCAGATCCTGCTCAGACACTTTTTCTAATGCCTTATCTTGCACTTTCTTAGTCTCCTTTGCAAACCTATTTCTCTTTTCTTAGTTCCTTTTGGGTTGGCTGCACTCTTACTTCTGGTAGCTCAGTTGACTCATCTACCTCAGTTGGTACTGGAATGAGTATCTCAGTTGGTCGGCTTTCGCGGACAATCTTTCTCTGATCAATATCTCTACCATTTTTCAGACTCACAGCCATCAGTTGCTTCAGTCCCTGCTGTCACACCTCCCTTTTTACTACCCTTTGAAATGTTTAATTCCCGATTAAGAGAATAGGGTATACCTCAATGTTTCAAATACCCCGGGAAGGATATAATAACAACGAGGAAGGAGTTTTTCCAAATAAAGGACAATCGGTTCGGGATTTTATTTAATTTTTCAAAGTCGCCACTTGCGAAGATAATGATGTCCCAAGTCACCTTAACCCGAATCCAAGGAAATTGAATCTGTATTACAGTCCACGAAACAACAAACCTGGATAAGGAATTCTGTTAACCCGAGAGAAGGTGTTAGAAGCTCCCGAATTCCGTGGTTTTAGCACGGTCGCTCAACTGTCATTCTCGATTTTTGTGACTTATTATATGCCTTTTAACAATGTGTACATATTTCAAACTTTAATATTTATGAATTACGACGTTGCAAAAATGTATTTCGAGTCACACCGCAACCAGTACGCCTGTGACCTTTAATACATTTCGGCTTCGCCGGGATTTTCGATTTGAGTCACACCAAGTGTGCACTCGTATTAGGGAAAGTACATTAAATCGTGCCTAATTCGTCTAACGGCTTTTTAATCTTTGGGAAAGGTTGTGAAATTGGCTATCAACCTTCCCGAGTCTATATATATGATTATTTGTTTATATGGGGCCCCGCTATTCCATTTTTTATGCGAGCCTCATCCCACCCGCTTTTAATAGGCTGATCCTATATGTATAAATGCTTTCTCTATCATTTGGTTTTCCCTTAGTCAATTAGTTTTCAGAATACATGTCCAGGCCTTATTCTTTTATGTTATTGGGCCTGGACCTTCCGGGCTCATATATTCAATGAGCTAATTTACGTGACTGGGTCTCAAAACCCAACACACTCGAAGGTCATCTCTTAGAAACCCAATTTCGTAATCGTTCAGATTCAGGCCTTCGCCATTAATTAGGCCCAGGTCAAAGGAAATAAAAAGGATGAAACAGAAAATAGAAGTCATCATATACACAAATATCCAAAACAAATAGAGAACAGATTCAAATTATATTTATTTAATGAATGAAGCAATATTACAAAATTACAGTGACATGCTCGTACCCTAACTATCTAATGTGAATGAAATCTAATTAGCAGAATATTTTTGCTTTATGTTTCAATAACTAATTAAAACTACGGAATCAGGTTATTTATTAGCTAAAATGGCAGAATATTATTTAACTGTGCAAGACAGGATTAAGACTAAATGATTCACTGAATTGTAACTCACTTTAAAGACTAATTATATATTATCACTAAGTTAATTGTGGGACTGATTCGTGATAATCAACCTTATATTCAGCTACTGCTTCATTTTTTGTTGTTATAGCTGTTATTAGACTGTTTAGATCTAACTAATAGATATCAGTTTGAGCTATCTATTATAAGTTGATTGAGAGCATTGTTACGATTCTACTATAATAAGCCTATTTCGAGATTAACTGGACTAGTTTTACTATTAACATATCTTAACTAGATGAATTCGACTACTATCACTACCTTACCTCCACTTGCTATACTATTACATTGTTTCATACGTTTGTGCTTCACATGAACTATATATACAACATTTCCTACTGAATTACAGATTTGACTACTTATACTAAATGCAAAGCAGAAACAAAATAACAAATAGATATTAAACTCGAGCTAGGCTCTTCATTTCATCAACTGACTGCGAATTACATTGCTCGAATTGGAATATGTACCCGATTCAGCAAAAAATACCAATGAGTTCTAAGGGAAACAAGTCAGGAAATAGCAGTTAATCCACGACAGGCAATGCAACAACAATAAAAGTGAGTTCCAGCAATTAATTGAATCTCAAAGCAGCAATAGAGCAAATACCCAACAAAATAAGCAATAGAGAACCCCGAAACAGCAGAAAAATCTTTACAGCTTTAAGTATAAGCTTCAATTAGAAAACCCAGGCAACTTTATCTATGATTCTATGTATGTATTATCTGAAATTTTGATTTCAAAATCCAGCCTTTAATCAGGCTCAAATGGGGTCTATTTATAGGTGAGACATGGTGAAAATTTTGGGGGGAAAAGCTGGAAAGTAAATTCTAGTTCCCTCCCCTGATTTTTACTAATTGTTACACTTTGATCCCATTTCTATTATGAGATTGCCTTCCAGCATGTGCTGGAAGGTTCTATTTGATTCCTTTTTGGGCCTTTTACTAGTGTGCCCCTACTTGTTAAAGTTATTTATCAAGTTGCCTTTTATTTGGGTCCATTGTACCCTTAGTTTTGTGTAATATTGCAGAAATCATAGGCCTAAATGTCTTTAATGTCCCCATAGGCTCTATTAAATCCACAATTATGCCATTTTCTATTCCTTATATGCCCTTAAAGGTATTCATTATTTACCCGACCTATCCAGGTTAGGGTTATGTTGTCTTTAGCAACTATCTAACTTTTGGCCACTTCTAATGAGTCTTTTAAGACTTGGCCAGATCAGAACATCAACTTATTTCAATTTTAACCCTTTTTTGTTTCATTTTCTGTTATTAAAGTCAACTTGCAGGACTAGCCTGCTTTATTTACTTAAATCTATCTTATTTAAGGCCTGGCCAGTCCAATGTTTGGACTTAACTTTGCAATCTTAACCAATTAATGAACACGGTCCAATTCAGACTTTACAAGTCTAACCAATTAGTGAACACTGGCCAATTGAGACTTTGCAAGCCTAGCCAATTAGTGAACACTGGTCAATTGAGACTTTGCAAGCCTAGCCAATTTCAGACTTAGGTCATTTACTACAGACTTAGCCCAATTAGAACTTAGCCAGTGATTTCAGAATTAGAGAATTACCAGAGTTGGTCAGTTACAAGACTGACCATTCTTTATTACTTATTTCAATTAAGACCTTTTTATGTTGTTTTCAATTTTAGCCATTTTAACTACTTAAAGCATGTTTTCAGATTTAACCACTTTTCAAATTACATACTATTGCAGCTATAACCAATGTCACCTAAGCACATTAAGCTTAACAGCAGTCAATTAATACAAAATCATTGCAAATATAGTCTTTTTCACATCAATTGTATACATAGCCATAAAATCAGAATTACTTGTCACTTCACCAAAACATAGAGAAGATATTGAATATTGTTGAGATTCAATCAAATAGACTTATAATCCAGATTCCAAACACAGTATATCAATTGAACATGAAGCAGGCATAGTCAGAATTTTCACATGTCAAAAGACTACTAAAACCCTAATTATGTTCGAGTGTATTTGACTAACCATAAATAGACAGAAATTTATCAGAGAAGCTTTCAAAGAAGACATGATTTAAACAGAGAAACATAACTAAATAGAGATTTTCAGAAGATAAGACTTGTGAGCACGTGATTTTTTTTGCCCTACACGAGAATTACTCCCAAAAAATTCAAAATAAAAGAGTTTTGTGTTATTTGGGGATTATATGTTATTTTTCTCTTATTGTTTGCGTTTGTGTGTCCATTGTCTTTTATTTAAATATATAAAAATACAAAAAAATATATCGCATTTGTATATAAGGTTCAAGTCCACAATTAAGAGTAACTAAGCTTGTTTTACGAAAACGAAAAAATCACAAAAAAATATATATGTACTTTACATTTTTTGCATTTAATTGTGCGATAGTATTGTTATTTAATTATGTGTGATAATTATTTAGAGTTAATTAGTACTTTAGGATAATTTGGTCAAGTATTAATTTAGGATTGTATTTTATTTTTTTAGAGAAAATCAAAGGAAAAATATATATATAAGTAGATTAGAAATAAATGAAGAAAGAAGAAAGTCGGATTGGGCCGATTTTAATCCCCAAGCCCAAATTTAGAAACCCATCCCAATTCACCCCTTACCCGGTCCAAAGAGCTTTAATCTCAGCCGTATAATTCAATCAATCTAACGGCTGAGATCGACCTATGTGTTTTGGTATAGCAAAACACCCCCAAACCCTCACTCTCCCGTTTCATTCACCCAAACAGACCCTTCTTCATCTCTCAAGCCTCATCTCTTTCAGAGATGAGGAACCCTAGCCGCCACCGCCCCCCACCGCCCTTAGGCCGGCGGCAACGACGCCAATGACCGCCAAAATCACACCCCTAAACCACCTCGACGCCTCCTCTCCAAATCCACCCTTCTTTAACTTCGAATCTCTCTAAATCGCTTCGAATCTCCAATTGAAGTCTCGAGCAAAACCTAAACCCATTCCAATCAACCCCAAATTCACACCAATCACTCCTTATACCTCCCTCATGCCCCGTATAGCGTTGGTTTGGTTCGAATTTAATCAGAAATGCCCAAACCCCAAAATCTCGGCCATGAACCCTAATTTCGAGTTTCTGCCTAATTGAGGTCTAATAGACCTTAATTGGGATGTTTTCATTATTGGAAACACCTCAATTAAGGTCCATTGGCCTCAATAACAAAAGGTCCAAGCCCGAGTTGAATCCAAGAACAAATCCGAGTTATCTTCTCTTTGAGTCTCTAAGGTAAAACCTTCCTTTTCCTTATTCTAATCACTTATATTACTATCTGTTTGTTTGTTAAATTAAATTTCGTTGGTTTGTCGAATTCTTCTTAATGGTTCTGTTCTCCTCCTTCAAGGCCTTTTATTTGGCCCGCATTTGTTGTTGTTGTGATTTCCTGGATTGTATTCGCTTTAGAATGAACATTCGACTCGAGTTAACAATCGTCGAATGATTGAATCCCCTATTTGCTGAATCTGTCCGAATGTGTCAAGTTACTGTTCCTATGTGATGGACTGTTCTTAATTGTGTGTTGTAATCAATTAGGCGAACATCGTCGATTAGTCATATGGGTCTGTTGGTTGGAACACTGGATAATAATTAACACTGTTAAGATTGATACAAGCCACTGTTTGGTTTAACAGATTCCTCTTTTGAATTGTCTATGATATTGGGATATAGCTGTTAGTAATTTGGCATCTTAGGATTTAAAAAATACCTTACCCATGAAATGAACTAGTGGAACCTGCTGTACAGCAGGGCACCACCAGTTCCTGCAGTCTTTGGATTAAAATAACAAGACCCATACCTAGACATTTTAAGTGGCTAGGACAGAACAGAATATGGGTTGGCCAGTGTTTAAAAAAAACTAGTTGTTGGTGGTTTAGGACAGAGGGGGAGATGGGCTGGTCAGGATTTGGATATAGATTGGCCAGGTGAGGGAAGGGGTATAAAAGGATGGACAGAGGGCTGGATATGGGATACATACAGTAAGGGTTCACCATACACACATATAGATAGAGAGAACAAACAGGATAGAAGAGGTTACTGTTTCATTGGGTTGGTGGTTACTGTTCCATTAGTTTGGACCACTGTTTGTCATTGCTGTTGTGAGAGAAGGCCACTGGTCTACTGTTTGATTGTGTGTCGGGGTTGCTGGTCGTGTGTAGTTATTGGGTGGCCATTGGTTTGTTTGAGTGTTGCTTTTGTTCTGTGTTGCTGCTGGCCTGTCTATTCTTGTATTGCTGCTGGAGTATGGTGTTGCTGGTGACTGTTTGATTGTTGCTGCTTGGTCCAGTGGCATTGTTGTTGGTCTATTGTGGTAGCTATTGTTATTGTGTTTTGCTACTGTTGGTTTGTGTTTGGTTGCTACTAGTGCTGTGTTTTGGTCACTGCTATTCTCCTGTTGCCGCTTCTGTTGTTGCTGGTACGGTTGTTGTTGTTGTGCATTCTGCTGCTGCAACTAACTTCTCCCCATTGTAATTTCCAGGTATACATTCGAGCTTATTCCATGTAGATCTCATGCTTGAAAAAGGAAAATGAAAAGAACTGAAGTTGGCTCATATAGTTTGATTGTTTATTACGTTTAAACTGTTTTCTCATATATAACTCGTTGAAGTACTGTTAGCATTCCTATTGTATATAATATTGGATTGTATGAATTCGAACCTTTGAAAACATTGCTGGTACTCGAGCTTTATCAAATATTTGAGACTATTAAGATGATTGTTAATAGGTTTGGATTTCAATTAAGCTTAGCGGGTAGAGAGATTAGAAAGGATTCACTGATATCCTATTGTGATAGCATTTCCAGAACGACATAGGTTGATGGCATAAAAACGGGTTCGAGTGTTGAATAAGACATTACCATTTAGACTAAATCTCACAATAAGTAGTATTAGTAGTTAATGAAGATAGACTAAAATAATCCGTTAATGAGCGTTTGTAGATCAACTAATTCGAATGATTTTTGTCGGAATTTACTAGGTCACTTGAGCAAATAACATCGCTTTAAATAGCAATTTGAATAAAATTAGTAACTAATGTAGTGATGAACGTTAGCATGAAGTTCAAAAATGACTTTTGTATTACACATAGTTAACTCCATTGGCTCAATTCATCTAATACGGTCGGTTTAAATTAATTAGAGAATGGTTAGTTTGTTCTGATATTTTGTCAAATTCGTATGCTATTTATAATTTTAGTTTTAGTATTATTCGCTTGTAGAATAAGGCATAAAACAATTTCCCTTATGCAAGCTCGAGTGCAATTTCCGTTCACATTGATTCAGTAACTAATAAGAGGTCCGAGCTTATAAACATGCAATAAATTAGGACCTTTTCTCTTTTATTTAGAGACGAACTTAGTAGAAAAAATGTAGTCACTTTAGGATTGTCCTTTTAAAATAAACGAGATGAGCCTCACCAAAAATACACCATTGTGGGGCCCTCGAATAATTGTCATGAAAACTTAGACTTGAAAGGACCGTCTAGTAAATTTCACGGTCCTTTTCCCAAAGTTAAATAGACGATAGACTCTTTAGGCACGACTTGAAATAAAATTACTTTCCTGAATACGGGTGTGCATTTATGTAACCCAAATCTTACTCTCGGCGAAACTGAAATACATTAGAGTCGCAGGCGTACTGGTTACGGTGCGGCTCGAAATGTGTTTTCGTAACGTCGCAATTCTCCTAAAAAAAAAGCGGAACATTAAAAGCACACGGTCAAAATATATAAAAGAATCAGACAAAAACAAAAATTGCAATTGAGCGACCGTGCTAAAACCACGGAATCCGGGAGTGCCTAACACCTTCTCCAGGGGTTAACAGAATTCCTTATCCAGATTTCTAGTTTCGCAGACTGTATTACAGAGTCATAAATTTCCTCGGTTCGGGATTAAACCGGTGACTTGGAACACCATTGTTTTCCCAAGTGGCGACTCTGAATTTAATAAACTGATCCCGTCTCGATCGTCCTTTAATTGGAAAAACTCCCTTGTGCCCTCGCGGGTGCGCGCCAAAAGGAGGTGTGACAGCTCTGGCGACTCTGCTGGGGACTATGACCTCGAACTTCGGTTCGGGGTCTAAGAACTCGAGCTCATTTAAATTGTTATTTTGTCTATATCTGATTTTATTACATGTTTAATTAATGTGCTACATGTCTACCGCTTTGATATTCGTTGTACTGTATATACAAACCGCTATATGTTTACCGCTTTGATATTGCGTGAACTGTATATAAAACTGTGCCGAAAACCCGTCTCTTCCTACCCCCGGGGATGTGCTTACTGGTTGAGACTCCCCTTTCTGTTAGTGTCAATACCAAAAATAAGAAAGAGGCAGGATAAGTTACAAAGCCGGACGATCCCGCGGGTCCCCGGTACGTAGCTCCCTCCTCAAATCCGAGTCGTCCGCTCGGGTACACGGTCTAGTATCATTGAAAAGCATCGGGATATTGAGCCTAGATTCAGGACGTTTAGTTGCATCATCTCTGACTTAGGGGACTCAACACAGGGGTTGGGTCCGTCTAGGACAGGTAACCTGAAAGGAAAGACCATCTTGCCATATCATATTTGTTGTTAGCATTTATTTAGACTGACATGCTGACCGGGTTCCTTTAAATACCGAAGAAAAAGAAAAAACACAAAAGGAAATAGTATGGGGAAGTAAATATCTTTCAGAAAAATACAAAAATACGTTTCACCAACAAGTCCACGAATTTAGTTTGCCAATAAAAGACGGCAGAAGATTGACTTTGCCGACAAAATGGGTTTTTGACAAAATGTGTTTTTGACAGTCAATAAAGGAAAGATAGTTGTTTTGACGGACCGAACTACGCGAGTTTGATTCTCACCGAGTGTGAGATACGTAGGCAACCTTTAAACGGGTCCAACTCCCATATTTCAAAATAAGTTTCAATGGCGGAACGCCAAGATATTTAATTTTGCCTTAACGACCACTTTTTTGACCAGTCAATTCCTGGGGCCCGTTTCGTTTTTTTAGAAAAGATAGTTTTGGGGCAAATAAAAATTTCGCTTTCATCTAAGAATTACCTTAAATAAATGTGCAGAATGAGCACGAGTCAGAATACAACCGAAGCTATCATAAACAAGGTCCCCTTAAGTTTGCACAGGTGGTGGAGCGACTTGGGCGAGCAAGGACAAGATGCCGTTAAGCCGTACTTGGGAGATCTAGTGGGGCTGCTAAATATTCCCCCGAGAGGAGACATCATACGAGCTTTGATCTCATTCTGGGATCCGGCACACAATGTGTTCCACTTTTCAGACTTTGAACTCACACCAACACTGGAAGAATTAGCCGGATATGTCGGAAGACCAAAGGTCCCTATGAGGGATCAATACCTTATTGCACCAAGGGTGGTGACAGTACATCGGTTTTTGGATACGGTAAAGATCCGCAGAACTGTACACAACCCAGACTTATCAGAAGGGTTCTGCACTTTGGCATTTCTATATGACAAATATGGTCATTATGGGGGCTTCACCAAACACAAAAGCAAAATCTGCAGCGGAGACAACCGAGTTAAAATGGGAGGAGCATAGACGCATCGCCTTCATGATAGCTTTTCTAGGTTCATTGATATTTCCTAGAAAAGATGGGAATATCAACATACAAGTGGCAGGGGTCGTCAGCACTTTGATGAAACAGAACAACGGTACTTTGGCTCCCATGATAATATCGGATATCTCTCGTGCACTCACCATCTGCAAAGCTGGAGGAACTTTCTTTGAAGCTTGCAATGTATTGCTCCAAATGTGGATGAGCGATCACTTATGTCGTCATCCGCAATTTATGAGGTATAGTTCACCGAAGAAAACTTGTATAGAAGAATTTCTGGCGAGGGTCGAGGGACATGAGTTGCCAGAGGGGATCAGCGGATGGATACGACTTTTGCGTTCGACTACAGCCGGCGGAATAGAATGGACGTTTGGTTGGCTACCCGTGGAAGAAGTCATATATGCATCGGCCGCAGAATCGTACTTATTGCTAATGGGCCTCAACAGCATCCAGCCCTACGCACCAGGTCGAGTATTGAGACAGTTGGGACGATGCCAAATAATCCCAAAAGAAGAAGACCTCAGCCTGCATGTAGTTGAAATTGGACCAGGAGGACAGTTCCCTGAAGCACTGGTCCGAAAGATTTGGAGTGAGTGTCGGACATTAAAAATAGACACTCGAGTGCGAGATCGAGCCCGGGGCAAAGTATCGTCGGAATATCCTGCATGGTATAGTAGAGATCTGGAGCATCAAAGGCCCACAAAAAGGCCCCACCTCAGGGAGTTTGCTGGAGCGTCACAAGAACAATGGGACTGGTTGGCTAGAGAAGAAGCTTATAGAACAAAGATTAGCAAGATAGAGCAACGGACCCAAGAGCTCCAATTTGAAAGGGATGTGCAAGCTGCCGCCAACGAAGGAGATAAAAAGAAGTTGGCACAAGAAAATGACTTTTTGAGAGCTCAAATCCAGCAAATGAAAAGGGATGCTGACAGACAGTTGAGGAGTCGGGCAGACGACAAATTGATAAAGGGTTTGAAAAGCCAAGTTGCCGATATCCAAAGAGAATTGGAAGAGTCTAAAGCCCAAACAATGAGGATCCGAGCTAGCTGGAGAAAAGAGGCACATCAACATGCACTTCACTTACAACGGGTGGAAGAGGATTACACTGAGATCATCACTAGTTTAAGGGAAGCAAATGTTGTCCTCAGAGAGCGGGTTTTCAAGCAAGCCCAAGATGCCAGAGCGGACCTCGACCGTTGCCACAATCTGATGGCTCGACTGCAAGAACAAATAGACAGGCTCCTAGACCAAGTCACCAACAACGCTCAAAGGTTAGGAGCGAAAAACCAGCAGATAGAGCGGCTACTCGGAGAAAGGGACATGATCAAGGACAGAATTGGAGAAATCGGGCACTATGTCACCATGAAGTGCCTAGCTTGTGAACAAATGCCCCGCACCGACCTTTTCGCTTCAATTATGGGCTATGTTCATCGGATCATGGAAGAGTTAAGGGGACTACACAAGGACCTCACACCCAGGCCCGCGGCAAGGCCGAATGATGCCTCGCGGGCCCCCAAGAATTTTAGAGCAGTAGACTTTTGATTGGAAATGTATTTTTGAAATATTGGGTCAAGCCAGTTGGCATGTTATTTTACGTTTTCAAGTCAAGCATTCCTTTTATGTTGTAAGACCTGTTTTGTAACTTTAAGGTTTTATTTGATATAAAAGCTACTGAATTTTGCCACAATCCTGTTACCAGAACTACGCTCGGTCTGATTCACGCGGGGTCGTGATACGTAGGCAATCCACATAAGATTCGACCACCACTAAAAAGAAAGAAAAAGAATCCAAAGGTTAAATAACAATAAGGCTTGCAAAGATAGTCGAAAAAGAAAAAAGGAAAAAGAAAAAGAAAAAGAAAAAGAAAAAGGGCCGGAATGACGCATGTTAAAGAGTACACGTAGAAAGGGTTATTTGGTTAGGTGCATTGCATCCAACGTGCTATAACATATCTGTCAAACTCGGTGAACTAACAAGTTTGTTGCGTATTCCGGAAAGTTTAGCAGTTGGTTTGACAGAATATACTGGCCAGCCATCACTACCGCACTAGATCCAAAGGACCAGTTACAGTAAGCATGTCTAGTTCTGGCAAGAGTCTCGAGGAAGAAAAATCCGAGCTACAAATCATGAAAGAAGAGGTAGACCGGTTAAAACAACGGATAACAGAGATGCACCTGGCCTGGGCCAGGGAACAGTCTTCACCAAACCGCCCTACTCTCGCCTCAGCTCCGGAACATCCGCCCATCGATCCTTCAACAAGCGCCCCGAGCTATCCATACTTTTAGGGGGAAAATCCATATGCCACCCACATTCCACCAGCCAAACCAAATCCTCCTCCAGTCACCCCTGTTTTTGTAGCACCTCCACCTGCTCCTCTGCAAAGGCCGGCCAGCGAGCCATATGTTCAAATCCATGACAACTCTTACTATCCTCCAGAGCCTACTTTCAGGGCTCCTGAACCACAATCACATACACCTCACTGGGATAATCCGGCAGAACCGGAAAAACACTTCCAAAGTTCGGAACACGAGGAAGTTGTCAGAAAAGTTAAAAGCCTGGAGCAGTCCTTCAGGAACATGCACGGTTTAGGCAACCAGGTCAGCGTCGCCTATAAGGATCTGTGTCCATTTCCGGACGTCCAGTTGCCAGCAGGATTTAAAATGCCCAAATTCGACCTATACGAGGGGCATGGTGACCCAGTGGCCCACCTGCGGGGGTTTTGCAGTAAAATGAGAGGGGCCGGAGGACGGGACGAGCTTCTGATAGCCTACTTCGGCCAGAGTCTGGGAGGATCGGCGTTGGAGTGGTACACTAGACAGGATCCCAGTAGATGGTTTACGTGGGATGATTTGGCTCAAGCTTTTATCGGCCAGTTCCAATACAATCTTGAGATAATCCCCGACCGCCTATCATTGCTAAAATTAGAGAAGAAGCCTGCTGAAAGCTTCAGGGAATTTGGTTTCCGATGGAGGGAACAGGCGGCCAGGGTAGATCCGCCGATGAGAGAGAGCGAGATGGTGGACTACTTCTTGCAGACATTAGAGCCCACCTACTTCGGACATCTGGTAACGTCCGTAGGTAAATCATTCACCGAGGTGATAAAAATGGGGGTATGATCGAGGAAGGTTTGAAGGCCAACAAGATCATGAGTTACTCAGCACTGAAAGCCACCACTCAGGCTATCCAAAGTGGTGCTGGAGGAGTACTGGGGAAAAAGAGGAGAGAGGAAGTTGCGGCCGTCGAGTCCGGGGCATGGTTCAGAAATAGAGGCCCCGCACCCCAATATAGCCCACCCCAACCTCACCACCAAAACTACTCTCACAACCCATATAGCCACCCGCAACATTACTATCCCGCACCTGATCCCCATTTTACTGTCCACCATGCACAATCCTATTCTGCACCTCCTGTTCGTGCACCGTGGCGTGCACCGAACCCCCAGAACAATCAGCCACCCCCAAGAGCTTACAGAAACCCCTCGGGCGCGAGTTTCCGTCCGAACCAGGCATTCAGGGGCGACAGGGCGCCGAGGCCAAAGACTTTCACTCCCTTAGGAGAGTCTTACACCAGTCCGTTCCACCGGTTGAAGCAAGTAGGGTTGCTAAATCCGGTTGAAGCTAAGCTACCAAACCCCCTCCCGAAGAACCTGGACCATTCAGTAAATTGTGCCTACTGCTCGGGATGTCCGGGACACGATACAGAAAAGTGTTGGAGGCTAAAGACGGCCATCCAGGAGCTCATTGACACTCGCAGGATTGAGGTCCAGACTCCAACAGAGCCCAACATCAACCAAAACCCGCTTCCAACTCATCATGAGACTAATATGATCGAGTTGGTACGGGCGGAGGAAGGAAAGGAGAAAGCCTCTCGGACTGTAATGATGATTAAGTCTAGCGGGGCAGGAACGAGAAAAGGGCCAAGCTTTGATGAGTCGCCCAGTTGCAAGAAGGGACATACCAGGAGAGTCGGAAGCAGGAAAGGAAAGTGTGAACGAAGTACCGGTGAAGCCGGCCAAGATAGTTGTACCGGGGGCAGCAATCAAGCCCATCTTGACAGTAGCAGGCGTTCGAATGGATCCTTTCATCATCCAGCCGGCAACACAGTTGCCAGTAACTGATAGCCGGGCTGTCCCATGGAATTATGCTCGGATTACAACGACCTACAGAGGAAAGGAGGTGAAAGAGGAAGTTTGTGAAGCCCAAGGGTTGACCCGCTCGGGGAGATGTTTTGCCCCTGCGGAATTGAGGAAGACCACTCCGGCAGTATTGAAAAAGCCGGTCACCGATGAAGAAGCGGAAGAATTCTTGAAAAAGATGAAGCTGCACGACTACTCCGTCTTAGAGCAGTTGAAGAAGACTCCGGCGCAAATATCATTGCTATCCTTGCTGATACATTCTGAAGAACATCGGCAAGCATTGATGAAAGTCCTGAATGAGGCACATGTACCGGATAAAATCTCGGTAAGCCATTTGGAGAAGATCACCAATCGGATCTTCGAAGCAAATCGGATCACCTTCACCGATGACGAGTTGCCTGAGGAAGGCACTGAGCACAACAGGGCTTTATATCTTACGGTGAAGTGTGAAGAGGCGGTGGTTACCAAAGTCCTTGTCGATAATGGGTCCAGTGCTAACATTTGTCCCCTCTCTACACTGGGCAAATTAAAAGTAGACATCGGCAGGGTACGCAAGAACAGCGTATGTGTTCGAGGGTTTGACGGAGGAGAAGCATCGGTTGGTGACATAGTGCTAATCTTGACAATTGGGCCAGTGGAGTTCACCATGGAATTCCAGGTGCTGGACATGGTGGTGTCATATAACCTCTTGATAGGGCGACCATGGATCCATGCCGCAAGAGCAGTTCCATCCAACTTGCACCAACTCGTCAAGTTCGAGTGGGACCAACAGGAGATCGTCGTCCATGGAGAGAACGATCCACAATCAGGCACCATCATTCCCTTTGTTGAAACAGAAGAAGATGTTGGGCCGTGGGTATATCAGGTCTGCGATGTGGTGTCCGCCCACCGAGTTCCGGAAGGGGAATGCATTCCCGGCGACAGAACAATTATTGCGGATGTCATGGTGGCGCATGAAATGTTGCGACATGGTTTCGTACCCGGTAAAGGTCTAGGTGCATCTCTGCAAGGAATCATACAACCGGTATCAGTGGTCGAAAACTTGGGAACCTTCGGCTTGGGATTCCAGCCAACCTCAGAGGACATCCGGCGAGCAAAGAGGAGTAAGCGGAAGACATGGGTGCTCCCAAAGCCTGTTCCACGCCTTTCCCAATCTTTTGTCAGGTCCGGAGCAAGAGGACATCCAACGACAAAGATTCCCGGTCCTACGATCAGGCCAGACGAAGAGTTCTTCGGGAAGTTCGAGGACCTATTCACAGATGTATGTATGCTCGAGGACGGTGAAGGATCCGGTCATGCCGAGATACAATTTGTGGGACCAAAGGCAAAACTGAATAACTGGAAGGCTACTCCTCTCCCTGTCCGGAAGGAGTCTTGGTAGTTTGTCTTGGATTGTTTTTTCTTTCGAAATTTTGTGTTGGGGGGTTTTGTCCCCAGAGTAAAATCCAGTTTGTTTTTAGTTCGTTTTTGATTTAAGTTTGCAGTTTGTTTTCCCTTTGTACAATTCCCATTAATGAAATTTGGTTCCTTCGTGTCTAATTTTGTTTATCTTTTTCCTTCTTTTTACTTTTATGAACAGCCTTCTTGCAACTGATCTTAATGATATGGCGTGCTTAAAGATTAATCAACCCAGTCTAGAAAGTCAATCGGGTTTGGAAATAATAACGCATGAAATAAGAAGTGACGAGAGTGAGTCGGAGTACGGCGATGATGAAGCCGTGGAAGAAATCGGTGAAGAATTAAGTCACTTCGAGGAAAAACCCAAACCGAATTTAAATGATACTGAGGCAGTTAATCTAGGGAATGCGGATGACGTCAAGGAAACTCGGATAAGTGTCCATATTGAACCCCATCTGAGAGAAGAATTGATCAAAACACTCATGGAGTTTAAAGACATTTTCGCATGGTCGTACGACGACATGCCAGGACTCAGCACTGATCTAGTGGTTCATAGATTACCCACTGATCCGGCATATCCTCCCGTCAAGCAAAAGCTGCGGAAATTCAAGACGGAGATGAGTGTGAAGATCAAGGAGGAGGTAACCAAGCAGTTGCAGGCGAAAGTCATTCGTGTCACTCGATACCCCGAATGGTTGGCTAACGTAGTACCGGTGCCAAAGAAAGACGGAAAGATCAGGGTATGCGTGGACTATCGCAATCTCAACAAGGCAAGTCCTAAGGATAATTTCCCACTTCCCAATATCCATATCCTGATTGATAATTGCGCCGGACGCGAAATTGGATCCTTTGTGGATTGTTATGCGGGATATCATCAGATTTTGATGGATGAAGAGGACGCAGAAAAGACGGCTTTTATCACACCGTGGGGAACTTATTGCTACCGAGTGATGCCGTTTGGTTTGAAGAATGCAGGAGCAACATATATGAGGGCGATGACTACGGTATTCCATGACATGATACACAAGGAAATTGAGGTGTACGTGGATGATGTGATCATAAAATCTAGGCGTCAAGAAGACCATGTTGCTGACCTCGGGAAGTTCTTTCAAAGACTCCGAAGGTACGACATCAAGCTTAATCCGGCCAAATACGCATTCGGAGTTCCATCAGGAAAGTTGCTAGGATTCATCGTCAGCCGACGGGGCATTGAGTTGGACCCATCCAAAATCAAGTCCATTCAGGAGTTACCCCGCCGAAGAATAAAACAGAGGTAATGAGTCTGTTGGGAAGGTTGAATTACATCAGTAGGTTTATTGCCCAGCTTACGGCAACCTGTGAACCCATATTCCGCCTATTGAAGAAAGACGCTGCGATAGAATGGACGACAGAATGTCAGGAAGCATTTGACCAAATCAAAGGGTATCTGTCAAACCCACCCGTACTAGTTCCGCCTGAACCGGGTAGACCACTGATTCTTTATCTGACGGTTTTGGAGAATTCGTTCGGCTGCGTACCTGGGGCAGCATGATCTTACTGGCAGGAAGGAACGGGCCATTTACTACCTCAGTAAGAAGTTTACAGTCCACGAGGTCAAGTACACTCATCTAGAAAAGACATGTTGCGCCCTGACTTGGGTAGCCCAAAAGCTGAAACACTACTTGTCTTCTTACACCACTTACCTCATTTCGCGTTTGGATCCGTTGAAGTATATTTTCCAGAAACCTATGCCTACGGGGAGGTTAGCAAAATGGCAAATATTACTTACGGAGTTCGACATCATATACGTGACAAGGACGGCTATGAAAGCTCAAGCCCTGGCCGATCACTTAGCTGAAAATCCTGTTGATGACGAATACGAACCTTTGAGGACGTATTTTCCAGATGAGGAGGTGTTGCAAATTGAGGGGTTAGAACTAACCAAGGATCCGGGGTGGAAGCTCTTCTTCGACGGAGCGGCGAACGCAAAAGGAGTCGGAGTAGGGGCCGTGCTCATATCTGAAACAGGACATCATTATCCTGTTACTGCTCAACTGCGTTTTCACTGTACCAA